>JASDQU010738036.1:34335-44756 GCA_032191745.1 Picea mariana | reverse complement strand
ACCACCAGGTATCGATAGAACAAGCAGATGTATGGAAGACTACCTTCAAGTCAAAGGAAGTTCTTTTTGAATGGTTGGTCATGCCCTTTGGTTTGGAAAATTCTCCAACCAATTTCATGAGGATGATGGATGATATCCCGTGACCATTCACCAATACTTTTGTAGTGGTGTATCTGGATGACATTCTCATTTACATAAATACTTGGGTGGAACACTTGCAACATATTTAACAGGTTCTGCACACCTTGTGGTAGCACAACTATACGCCACCTTGGACAAATGTTCCTTCGGCATGGACAAGGTCTATTACCTGGGCTACATCGTTGATAAGCATGGCGTACATGTGGATCCAGCCAAGATCCAAATAATCCATGACTGGCTAGCCCAACCACACTCACTGAGCTTTATATCTTCTTGGGCCTTTCCAATTTATACCGCAGGTTCATGTTGGGATTCTCCCATATTGCATGGGCCCTCAGCCAAATAACCAGGGGTGGTGGTTAGGAAAATTTATGTGGGTTCGGTCCCAACAACAAGTGTTTGATGATATGAATAAGAACTTATGCTCAGCCCTAGTACTTTCACTATCGGACCCACAACAACCCTTTGAGATCAAGACAGATGCCTCAGACTATGGGCATCATTCTCACTCAGCATGGCCACCTCGTGGCCTATCATAGTGAGACACTATCAGATGTTGTCTATAAGTACCCTACTTATGACAAAGAAATGTACTCCATTGTGCAAGCCTTCCACTAGTGGAGACATTACATTCTTGGGAAGGAGACAATCATCCACACTGATCATAAGCCATTGTAGTTCATGAAAACACAAGGAAAATTGCAGAATTACCGCCATTAGAAGTGGTCCACACACTTGCAGTAATTCCACCTCAACATCAAGTATAAAACATGAAGCACCAAGCATGTCATTTATTTTCTTATAAGACCACCAGTCGTGGCACTCACCATAGTGCTAGACTCTTATGGCCATGAGACCTATAGATGGCCCCAACTCTATGAGACAGACACAGACTTTGCGACCACCTTCCAAATGTTGGGTGCAAACACAGTTATCGATAATTTCCATCTTCAGGATGGGTTGTTGTGTTGTCTGGGCCATTTTTGCGTTCCAACAAGAGAGCAAGCAAAGATGATCTAGTAATCCCACTACAGTAAGGTGGCAAGACACTTTGGTGTCAAAAAGATAGTGAAAATGTTGCATCAACATTTCTGGTGGCTGAAACTTCGACAGGAGGTCAGCAAGTATATCAGGTTCTACACTTCCTGTGCTATTGTCAAACCAACCACTAAGAAATAGGGACTATACACCTCTCTTCCTACTCCTGACAGGCCATGGGAATCCATCTCAATGGAATACATGTCGGGCCTCCCGTCCACCAAGTGGGGAAATGACTGTGTTTTTGTGGTTGTTCATCGCTTTTCTAAGATGGCAATTATGGCCACCTGCAAGAAGTGAATCACAGCAGAGGCCACTGCCAAGATATTTTTTGAACGAGTCTGGGTACATTTTGGAATCCCCCAAACCATTGTCTCATATCAGGACAATTTATTTCTTAGCACATTCTAGTCAAGCATATGGTCACTGCTGGACACGAAGCTCAACAAATCCATGTCCTTCCACCCACAGATAGATGGCCAAACCGAGGTCATAAATCGAATGATCGTGCATATCCTATGCATGTATAATTCCAAGAAACCTCACACATGGGATGAGAGTCTTCCCTATGTCCAACATAGCTACAACCGAGACCTTCATATCTCAACCGACCACAACCCCTTTCAGGTGGGGTTGGGATTCCAACCATTGGCTCACATAGATGTTGCACTACCCCTTGCGGTCACCCCAACCGAATCATCTCCTACTCCAACTGAAGCTGACAAAGCCACCCAGTTCATTGAGTGGATCCAACACATCCACCAACAGGTTCAAGACATCCAACATAAGTCCAATGACAAGTATAAGAAATGTCATGATCAACACCGAGTGCCACATAAGTTTTAGGCGGGCAAAAAAGTTTGGTTGCACTTGCAGAAAGAATGCCTTACAAGACCCCATCAGAAGCTTCACCCACTCCATTATGGGTTGTACACCATCACCAAGGCTGTGGGTGAAAATTCGTTTGAGCTCAATATTCCTTCTTTTCTTGGCCTGCACCCAATGTTCAACATGGGTCTCCTTCAGCCTTATTTCCCACCATTATTAGACACCTCAGAGGTAGCAGAACAATTGACACCAACAGAGCTCAAAACTGACTGCATACAATAGGCATCTAGTGATCATATTGTGGAAAAATAGGTCAAGGGAACTCGCCAACAAAGGATCCAGCTTTATCGAGTTGTCAAAGCTAGGCAGCTCCTGCACCAAGGCAAGTGGCTCAACCGGGGCCAAATTCAGCAGAAATTTCCTCATTTGATAGGGGAACTCAACGAAATGGAGACCATTTCTTCCTAAGGAGGAAGGATTTATCCAGGTGGATATTGATGGCCACCCACCTATTCCACTAGCTCGAGAAACAATTTTCCACCTTGGCAGTTTTTTGGCAGTTTTTCGGGTTCCAAACTTTCGGGGTCGTTTTGAGGCCCTAAATGACATTTTTGGGGATTTTGGGCCTGCATGATTTCGAAAGGCACTGACTTGAGCCAATATAAAATCATTCTTCTCGGTGATACCTTTCCAACGGGCTATCATGCGCCTAAAATGGAGATTGTATGCAAAAGTTACGACCCCGGGAAGTTGATGTACTAACTTACCCCAACATGGCCCACATGATTTTTGGCTCTTCATCTCCTATGGTTAGGTTTTTGGATGTCTAGGGTTTTGGAATTCATATTTATTGTAAAAAGGCCTTCAGATCCTCATTGTAGTCATGTTCTTGCGAATGATCGTAGTCGTCACATCTCTTCTCAGAGATAAGCTGCTACCATTCCAACAAGCTTATTTTCTGTTGCATTTAATAGTTTCAACTTATTTCCTTATTGAATAGAAAACCAATTTTATCGTATCTCTGTTATTTTTTGTTAACCATATTTTAATAATATGTATTCATTTTGCTCTGCTCATAAAATCCAGACATATTTGTTTCCAATTATTTTGAAAGCGCGTGGAAGGGTTAATGTCAACTCATTCGAACATATCGGAGAAGTTAGTAACTTCTCTGATATGCTCAGAGAGTTACTAAACAAGTTTCTGGATTATTTTTTTCCACGAACATGAAGAATGGCATGGAACACCATGGCCAGCCTAGAGGAGGATGAGGTAATCTTTCAGATCTCACTTAGGTCAAGACTTCATGCCTTAGACGAGTTTGGAGGTGGTTGCAATGGTTAAGAGCGAGAATAGTAATAAGTCAATTGCGGTTTAAGAAGGGGGAAGGATCAATTGTTTGTATACTTCGTAGCTAGGAGTAGATTGAGAACTAGTCTAAGACTAGTGAAAACGGGAAGGGCCTGGTGAGCATGAAGTGAAGAATGGCTAGAAAGGGATAGTTACGGTCTATGGAAAAGGGGCAAGCAAAATCAAAACAAAAAAAACCTAAACCTATCTTAAAGAAAGGGAGAGGAGGAAGTAACCTTACCAGGATTATGTTTCCACATGTTGGGNCAACTTGGTGCCTTTGTTCTTTGTTTTCTTTTTCAATTGCAAATAATCGAATAACAATAGTCTTAACCCCATTTCATTTTATATAGCCTCATGATTAATTAATGGAATTTAATGTGGTAGTTGGGTAGGTTAGGTCGAAGGTGTTAAAAAAAAGTTTGTCAAATTGTTCGAAAGAGCTAAAGGTAACTCCTCCAAACATATCAAAGGAGTTAGAAGTAACTCCTTTGATATGATTAGAGGAGTTTTCCTCAACTTTCCCGATAACATTGTGCATCAGAACGATTGAAAGGAACTTCTCCAAGCTACTCAGAGGATGTTGGCACTAGGCCGAAGTGGAAAGAAGGATGATCGTGGGAAATAAAGTGTGTAGAAACTGAAGTAACAACTGGAGAAAGAACATCACGTGAACATGCAAGAAAGCATGCATAAGGAAAGTGACAGCTGGAGGAAGAACAACACGTGCATGGGAGGAAGACCCAACGTCCGCAGGGTTAGGGTTTTGGTAATACACTGTAAATGGATGAAGAGCCCAAAAGATATAAATATAGATACACATGTATCATATAGAGGTTGGGTTTTTATATATTAGGTTGGCATTTTTGTAGTAAGTTTACTGGTTTTGTAAAGGTTCGAGTTCTTATAACATTCCATTAGAGTGATGTATGAATGGATGCATTATGCAATACTGTAATGTACCATTTTTGTAAGTTGTTGAGCGAAGAACAAAAGAGGGAAGTTAGATATGAGGATTAGATCGTAGGCTATAGAACCTGGTGCGATCGAGTTCACCTCATATAGATCTTACCCATAAGAGGGGAATTGTAAGCGCGTGACGCTGGAAATGAAGAACTACCATAATAAAATATCCAAGAGACAAATCTTTGTTGACGTAGGGGTGAACCACGGTAATATGCATGTAATGTGATGAATGCTTGCATATACTTACTATCTTTCAGTAGTTAATGGTTATGATTGATGAATGAGTTAACACGTTGTTATGGAATATGTTTATGTTGTTTGTGAAATAAAATGTGAAACATACATATGTAATCGTGAAGAATAAGTAGATTATACTTACAGCTTGTGGTACATGGATTTGGTTAATAAACACCTATCTCATACTCAATCCTAGGTTGTAAACACCTGAGTCTTATAGTCACCCATTTAAAGCTATCTTGGGTGAGACTACGTAGTGCATTCTGTGTACTGTGTTGCCTTCTGGTTTACCAGGAGGGCCGATAGTTTTAGAGGCTTTGTTGGAAATCCGAATGACATGAACCCTGGGTCAATAACTCAAATAGACAGGTAGAGAAGACCAACCAAAAAACAACCAACAAATGGCTATGTTGTCGTGTTAACAGGAATAGGAGAGGATTGAGTAGATGAGATAGAGTGCACGAGAAAATAATGAGAGAAACAAGAGAGCAATGAGCCATTAGAAGGGAATGTTGAGACCTTGCAATCCCACGAAAGTGGAAATTGAAGGCTGGTTGAGAACCAAAGAACTAGAGTTTGCATAGAAAGACAATAGAAACCCTAGAATTACACTATGTAAATATCTGGATAAATACATAGTTACTGATTTACACGAAGTCTTTTTCTATGATTTTCCACATCTACTACAGGAGAGGATACTAAGGTTGAAGGATAACCACGCGATGAATCGGATTTGACAGCTAGATTGGACCCCAGTACAGATTGAGCAGTTACAACAGGTGAACAAAAAATTCACCTGCGCAGTCAACTTTTGTCTTGACAGTATTGTGGCAGGCTTCATCACAGAGTTTGCAGTCGACATAGTGAAGTCATACAATGCAGCCAAGCAAGAATTTCTATGCGGACCTAGAGGAAGGTACATTCGATCACTATATACTTCTATTAAGATACTGCTATATAAAAAAGGTGTAATGAAAACGGAATCAGACAGCTAGACTTCCCTGCGTGCATGGGGGAATGGGGGAAGCAATGACAAAGAGAGGATAAATGGAAGGAGGTAAGGATAAAGGAAAGAAAGAGGAGGAACCCATGGACCCGATCTTGATGGATGACGACCAACTTAAGTGGATCTTGGCATCATCAGGAACGACGTGTAGCAGAGTACCCTACCAATATAAGGTCAATACCAAGAAGAGAGCCGTAGCCACGAGGGAGGGCTTGGCGAGCGATGAGGAAGAGGTAGAGGATCTCTAGGCTATGGAATAGATTGAGGAAATCTTGTGCACAACTTATGAGAGGAAAACAAGAGGCCCAAGAATGGGAGGAGAAGGAAACCATCCTTTCCATGTTAATGTGAGTGTGGAACCCATAAACCCATGTGTGACTAATACAAAAAAGATAACACCACCGTTTAGACAATCGAAGTTCGGAGGAAGTCCGACAGAAGGAAGTACATATACACAAGGAGAAACAACTAGAGGAGCCAGTTCAAGCAACCCTAGTCAAGTATCTACACCGCACGGAGGAGGTAGTAGTTCAGTATTCAGAATGGCAGGACACGATCCCACTATCAGATTACCATAGTTTAGAGGAGAAGCAACAAAAGACCCTGAGAAGCATTTGTTCATTTGTGCAAAGATCTGGGAAGTGAAGCAGATCACCGATGAAGATACTAAACTCGCGCAGCTAGTGATCATGCTAAGAGAACATGCACTAGACTGGTACATGAGTCTCGACAAGAACAGTGCCCCTGGGACGACAAGGACACTGGCCAATATTAAGAAATTATTGATAAATGAGTTCCAGAAGCCGAAGTCAGAGGATCAGTACATGAACGAGATGATCAAAATACGACAGAAACCATGAGAGTCTATATGGGAGATTGATCAGAAATTCAAGCGACTGAAGGGAAAGTTAAAATACCTTATGACCGATAGAAAGCATCGACACCTGTTTGTCAACTCACTACTCCCAAACTTAAAACATCCCTTACGACAAAAAAAGTTTTAGACATAGGTAGAGGCCCTGCAGGCATCCCTAAAACTAGAAGGAACCAGTACCAATAGATGGACCCAACTATTGAAGAGATGAAGGAGGATTTGAAGAATTTAACATTTTAGCCGAACCAGAATAAGAACAAGGACAAATGAGAAGCCTTTTGGTGCACCACCTGCAAGATGGAAGGACACCACAAGAACGAATTCCCAACATTCGTGCAGTATATGGAAATAGGTATGCTAAACCCTCTACCACAGGGAGGATTATGGTGCGAAATATGCAAGAAACCGGGTCACGATCCTTATCACTACACGATGATGCATAGATACCAGAMAATTAAAAAGAATTCATATTGCACCTTTTGTAAGTCAATGGGCCATGATGAMAAAGATTGCAGAACTATGGAGGTGATGCAGAAAAGAACATCAGATGCATACATGGTATAGGCTGAAATGATGACTGGTAAAACATCGCCATAGTTCAATCAAGCCCTAGCCCCATATAACACTGTGAAACAACCCTACAATAACGTGCAACCACAGTACAACCCGACACAACCCCAGTACAATGCCGCACAGTATAATCAGGCACCACAGTATAATGCACCGAGAGGTGATCATGCAGGCTACATAGGAGTAGGACGAGCTAGAGGAGGTTTCAGACACAGTAGAGGACCAGTCACATGTCACAATTTCCAACAACCAGGACATTATTCACGAGAATGTCCACTGCCACCAATAACTTGTATGTATTTCGGCACATCGGACCATGATATAGAGGAATGCCCGACATTACTAGTAAATATTTAGGGAAAGAGGAACCAAAACAATCAGAATGTTCATTGGATTTAAGCCAAAGCAAGGGATGACAGACAGAACATCAACATAGTCACTCATGGAGGAATGAAAACAGGAACTAACATAGTTCGATAGGAACTAGCGCAGAACCAATGGGTAAAGAAGAACACTAACCCCAAGAAGCAGTTCAACATGCAAAAGAAAAAGGAGATCTTTCAAGAAGCTCGAAAATAGTTTTAGGAGGACATAACGTCGACTACCCAACAAAGCAAGGAAGCTCTGGAATATGAGATTCCGCCATCACTAGACCATACCAATAGAATGCAACCCAAGGGACAAGTAAGTACTATCAAATACTTTTTGCAATCATGCGTAAAAGTGTTAAGTGATCCTTCATCTGTGAAAAAATTACAAAATATCCTAGAGAAATGTAGCAGTGAGATGGAACAAAATCTAGAACTAAAAACTGTCAATCATCTACACACAAGAAGAAGAACAAGTAGGGAATTTAGGCTAAATGATGACATTGGGGATTTCAATATGGGAGATATTATACTAGACCTAGGATTTGAAGTGAATGTGCTAACAAAGACCACATGTCAATGCATGGGAGAACCAACATTGGGATACTCAACCGTTCAATTAAAACTAGCAAATAAACATAGAGTATTACCAATAGGTAGACTGAAAGGAGTGACAATAGATCTGGATGGAGTATGCACTAAAGAAGACTTTAAAGTCATCGAAATAGTAGATGGCACAACACCTTACCCGACATTACTTGGTTTGGATTGGGCGGTTGACAACCAGGCCATAATTAATTTGAAAACCAGGAAAATGACATTTGAGTCTGGAGACTACAAGGTCATAGCACCACTAGATCCATCAGAAGAGGAGAGTTTCGTAGAACCCACTTGCCTGGACTTAGTAGAGATCAACCAATTGTACAGAACAACTATGCGCGATGAGGATTATGTAAACCCAACTACAGATGGGGTACTCAATTGGCAAAGCATTACTTCATGCACAACAGATTCAGACACAGGGTTAGAAAACTGGCAGCAGAGACTACACGAAGTATCCACGAGAATATGTGCAAGAATAGAATGCGCAATAAGGTGGGTAGGCATATAAATCAGCGAACCACCCAGTTTCCACAGAATAAATGATTTGGAAACCTTCTTGACACAATATGAATATGAAGTATTAGAGAACCAGAGACTACTAGCACTGGATTTAGCACTAAATGCCACATCCGCAAGATGGTGGGGCACACACAAGGAGACTATCAAATATTGGTATCAATGTAAGCGATTAATGCACATAAGGTTCGACGCAGACCATGAATATAACAAACAACGGAAATATGAAGGACTAGGGACACTAGCAGAACACTTGGAGGAGTGAAAAATGCCATGGAAAATGACACCACCCGAGGAATGGCCTCATCACTTCATACATACTTTAGAAGGCATACCATTGAATTGGTATACAAACCAGGAATTTCACAAAGGAATCATGACATGGACGACACTCCAACATAACTTTATAGTCACTTTTGCATTCGAGCATGAGAACCCCAACATAGACGCAACCCTGAAACGGATCAGAGGAGTCATATTCATTAAATAACTAGAAATATAACTTATTACAGAAGAACAACAATAGAATACACTGACAGTCAAGGCACTACTATCATGTTACCATGTACAGGAGGAAGAACCTGATGAAGATGATTTGCGTGACATTCAGATCGAATAAATCGAAGGCAAAAGATATGTGGAAGGACCACCTATCAAATCAGAAGTCATTTCCATGCCAATCAAGATAAAGAAAGTAAACATCGGGACAACTGAGCAGCCCAAAATTTCCACCATTAGAGATTATTGTGATGAGCAAACAATAGAAAGCATCGTAGAATTGTTGTGTGAATATAGAGACCTTTTTCCCACAACATTTATAGAGATGAAGGGTATAGCTGGAGAATTAGGAGAAATGAAGATACCACTCAGATCCAATGCGAGACCTATCAAACAACGACCCTACAGACTAAACCCCATATATAAACAAAAAGTTAAAGATGAGATCGACATAATTCTTGAAGCCGACATCATCGAACTAGTTGAGGAATAAGAATGGATAAGCTCGATGGTAGTATAGGACAAGAAACATGTGTAAAGACCGATTTTAAATTAACCTCTAGTAATTCTACCAAATGTACAGTAATTTCTACTAGGTTTCTAGAAGAAGAATAATTCCAAATTTTCTCAACACTTACGCAAGTAAAATTTATCAATGAGTAATAAATCTAATTAAAACAATACATAAATTTGAATTAAATACCTTAACTCTGATGCTAATAATCCTTCCTGTTGTTCGCAGCTTGCTTCCTTCCCTCTTCCTTAGAACACCAACCAAAACCTTCCTCCCTGCCGACTAGTTAGCTCCCTAGCCCCAGGATATCAACGGATATCCTGACCCTCCGAGCCCAAAACCCCTAGCAACCCCGGTGCATTGCTATAATCCAAAACTCCCAAATTCTCACTCTCCCTCCAATACTCAGAGCTCCCAAAAATCCTTCTCCACCCCCCCTAGCCGAATGCTCCCCTCAAACTCCTTTCCCCCCCTTATTCCTCCTTCACCGACTTTCCATCATTTACTCCCTTACCTAATATCTTATCCCATTATTAAATATCTTATCCCATTTATTAAATGTCTTATCCCATTATTAAATATCTTATCCCATTTATTAAATGCTTCTATTTTTGGGAACGTAACTTAAATTAATACTGTATTTTATTATCCTTCTTTATTTATTTACCATATTGATTAATGATTTAATAATACTTAAATTAATCATATTCAAGAATAACTAATTAATAACAAATAATTAGTTAAGGTTATTTTAATAAATAAATATAGTTTAGCTAATCTTTTAGGATTACATTATTAAATTAATTATAATTTATAATCAAGGGTCATTACATACACTCACCCTTCAGGAAACTTCGTCCGGAAGTTAAGGTATCTTATGGTACAACGGAAAAGAGCATGGTTCACACATTC
>JASDQU010738035.1:145049-160163 GCA_032191745.1 Picea mariana | reverse complement strand
AGGAAGTTTTTGCTGGGTTTTCTCCCCCATGAGGGTTTCTCAGGATAAATGATGTGTCTCTTGTGATTGTGTATTTCTCAGTGATCCTATCTATGCTATGGTTATCTAGTGAATTGAAAAGAAACCTAATAATAACTTAAACTCTAACACCTTTATGGCTGTTGTTGAACACAAACTCGGCCAACGACAATAATTGTCCCCAACGTTTCTGTTGGTCCAACACACACATACACAACACAACCTTCCAAATTTGGTTCGTTCCTTCGGTTAGCCTATCTATCTCAGGGACATGTTGTACTAAAGTTCAGTGGTGTTCCCAAGGCCTCTTGGGAAACTCATCCAAATTGTCTTACAAACACCGATTCCTTTATCGGATATGATTCTTTTGGTACATCTGGCAGTCTCAAAATCTTGTTAATATAAACTCTATCTATACCCGGTGCCTGATGCATCATATGCACAGAACAAAATGTGAACTCTTCGTCGGAGTGGAAACTATCATGAAAATCGAGTCATGCCTCCTTGCCGTCAGCGACAATTTCCCCAATGAATTCTATTGAAATGACCTCCCATTTCGATTCCGGAATAGCGTGTGGCCATAGCAATCCTGCCGGATGTATTTGTTTAGCCTTCACCTGCGGACCTTCTAGACATCTCGCCACGCAGTTGACGATGTCTGCCTTTATCCCTTCGAGAAGAATAAGGGCTTAAGGTCTATCCCCATCTTCATGACTCCTGGATAAGCCATGTACACTGCTCTATGATTTTAGTATAAGATAAAAAAACGTCTCAATTCATTGTTGGGTGGTAAGTAAATCCAGTTATTATATCTCAATGATCCATCGTTGTCCACAGTATATCCCTCAATTTTGGTACCAACAAGGTGTTTTGTCTAACAACTTCCTTAACCTCTTTATACCAGCCATCGTTGTGCTGTAAATTTAGAATCTTTTCATGAAGATTCGTCTGACTAGGTATCACCAAAACTATGCATGGTTTCCGACTCAATGCATCTACCACTATGTTTATTATTCCCTTTTATGTAGGAAATCTCAAAATCATACTCGCTAAGCAGTCCCGACCAATGCCCTTGTCGCGCGTTCAAGTCGCCTTGCATAAAAATGTGTTGTAAATCACAATGGTCCATTTCTAGTTTTAATTTATGTCCCATCAGGTAGTGTCTCCACATTTCAGGGCATACACAATGGCTATTAACTCCAAGTCGTGCATCGCGTAGTTCTCCTCATGCTTTCTTAACGTTCTCAATATGTAAGCAATCACTCGACCGTCTTGTATCAAGACTCCACCTAATCCTTCCTTGGATGTGTATGTGCATACCAAGGAGTCCTCGTCCACATCAGGGACCTTTAGTATCGACGCTCTCGTCAACAACTCCTTGAGCCTTCAAAATGATTCCACACATTTCTCGGTCCACACAAACTTCTTGTTCTTCTTCAGTAATTCCGTAATCGGATTTGCTATATTTGAAAATAAAACCCTCGACAAACTGTCGATAATATCTTGCTAAGTCCCTGAAGCTACGTGCTTCTACTACGTTCATCAGTGCAGGCCATTCCATAATAGCCTCCACCTTCGTTGGATCCACATCGATACCTTCGTCAAAGATGACATGCCCTAAGTAATGAATCTTCGATTGATAAAAAGAACATTTCGATGGTTTTCCAAACAATTTGTTCTCTCGTAGACACTGTAGTACCGAGTGCAAATGCTCGTCATGTTCTTCCATCATCCGAGAATATATCAATATGTCATCAAGGAATACTTGATGGTAGTGAAGCAGAGTCTCCACGACCCATCCTTCTTCCGTATGGAAATAACAGGAGCACTGCAAGGCAATACACTTGGACGTATAAGTCCTAGGTCCAACAACTCCTTCAATTGCACTTTAAACTCTTGTAACTCAGGGGTCGAAATCCGATAAGGATTTCTTGTCATCGGTTCGGTTGCAGGTTTTAGGTCGATGTTAAATTCCATCTTGGCTTCGGGTGACATGCCTGGTAATTCTTCTAGGAGTCACATCCGCAAACTCTCATACTATCGGAAGGTTTTCTAATCCTTCCACCATGCCCTTGGCATTTGACGCTAAGTATGCATATAACTTGCATCCTTACCCATGCTCTCTTTTAGCTATAGGGAAGAAATGAACCTCAAGGATACTCCCCGTTTTCTTCCTACAATCGCACTTCTATGTCCCTCATTGTCAGTCCAACTCAACCGCTTCGTCTTACCGTTGAATATCGCATCATGTGATTCCCACCAGTCCATACTGATCACGAAGTCATAAGATCTTAAGATCGCGACGTATAGGTCACACTTAGTTACACTATTCCCCACGTTAAGGCTACAATCTGTAACCCTTCCTCCATCCTATTGCTTGGCTCCCGAAGCCATTTCTACGTAGCCTAACTTGCCCTGTTCGACTGCCTTTACTTAAATCCCTTCAGCGTGGTCTAGAATAAAGCTCCTTGAGCACCGGGATCTAAAAAATACTAAAGTTGGTTGGTGATGGTACATGACGCCTCGAGAACAGTGGTCTGGTGCTCGACCTGGCAGTTATTCACTACGATCAGGATTCCTATGGGCCTTGCCCATCTCCACCACTGTAGTGTGTCCTGTTGACCCGATTGTTCTTGTCCTTTCAACCAGACAATCTTGCTGGTATGGTGGCTCTCCACATGACCATCACCCACCTCCGGTCCAATAATCCTGGCTCCGAAATAGAAGTTGTTGGCCCACCAGCCTAATATCATGGTCTGTTCTACTGACAAGCCTAAACTGCGACTGCTAGCGGTGTTGTCGCGGATGTGGTGGTCCCCTGTAGGGAGCCCTCTCCTAAGGAACCTATCATCGTGGTGTCATGAGCAAGGTTCTTATAGACATATCTTGATACAAAGATGTCTTGTTTGGCCGACGTCTGATGCTGCTGCGCACCAGATGTTTTCAGTCCAGACAGTCTTGTAGGAGTCCTGCCCAGACTCCCGTGGTCAATTCTTCCTTATCTGTGAGATCTACTGGACAACATCGTGCAACATTTGAGGAATTTAGATCCTCGCCTTCACATGAAAGCTGGGGTTGAGGCCGAACATGAACTTGCTTACCTCCAACTTCTCTGGGTTTAGATGCGAGGCATACCAAAGTAGCTCCATAATCTGGTCTCATAATCCGACACCGTACGAGCACCCTGTCGTAAGGCGCTGAACTCATCGAGTTGACGCTCAATGAATTCCTCTAACAATTAATTCTCCCGGAACCATTCCTCGAATCATTCCCATAACACAACTTTGACGACCATGTTGAGCTGGGGTAGGAGTGTCTTCCACCTTAGAAGAAAGCTCCCCTTTAGCTGAAGATTGCCATACAGACCTTCGTGATGGAGGTCTGAATCATGAAGCGCAAAGCACATCCCCTTGCTCTCCAGCCATGCCTCGACGGCTGAGTCGTCCGTGGCACTCGTGGACTCAGGAACTTAACCCTCTCAAGTTTTCCGTGAGCGCTTCTAGTCTAGCTAGGGCGCGCTGCGGACCCTCAGGGGTACAGGCGCCTTGGCCTCATCTCAGTACGAAAGGTTAATCAAGGCCTCTGACAATCCCTGGAAGGACCTTGTCAGACCATCCACATCCTTTACATCAATCGACTCCTACCCAAAGACTTGTTCTTCCCCCTGGGGTTTAGACTCCTAGGGCGCAGGCGCTTCTGGAGGCATCACACCTCCTTCCCCAACACCACGTTGAATCTCTATGGTGTCATCTAATCGTGATTATCACAAGGACAGGTTAATAATTCATTTAGCACTGAGTATTAATCAAGGGCTTAATTCAGTGGAAGGCATGGCTATCCATAGTCCTAGGGTTGAACCCGCTCTGATACCATATGTAAAGGACCCTGCTGTTACGACAACAAAAGCGACGTACAACCAATAATGTTTTTTTCTTTTTATTACTGCATTGGGTAAATAAAACATCATAATAATAACATCATCGACACAACTTTCACATATAATAACGAAACAATATCAATGCATTAACCATCAATTACGACACAATGCAAACACATCATCATCATGAACCACAACACGCATACCGATGTATTAACACATTAGTTAACAACAACTCAACATCATTGCATTCCACAATTAATAACGACACATAAACAATACGAATCATAAATGCTCAACTCGTCTCATAAGGACAATCATCAGATAACATAACCCTACTTAAGGATCATAAGGACAAACACAAAAAGACATAAGATATTACCCACCCCAACCTACCTTGCAAGTTTAGGACCTCCAGAACACATAAGAAACACTCAAGCCTAGGTTCCAATAGATTTTAACCATTTAAGGTCTCAAGGCTGGCGACTGTTCTGAGGAACAAGGAGGTGTCTACATCCCACCCAACAATCATGTCCAAGCCAACTAAGCTAAATCAACATCATCAATGATAATCAAGGCACACACGTATTCCAATAAACCATCATATGTAACACAATTCCATGGCGCAAGAGAACTTAATTACTAATTCAATCAAGCAATGACATAAGATAAGGTGCAATGTAATTAACTTATTTTATTTCCAAGGCGCAAGCATATATCTACTTAACTTCAAGGCGTGGGATTAAATCAATCATCTATTTCACAATATACAACATCATTTTCAAGGTATGCACATGACCTAAATGCCGGATTAACATAATTCAACATCAACCGTTGTGCGCAAGTAATCTAATCATAAGGAAATCATACAACAACATAGTGACAAGCGCATTAATAAACTAAGGCGTACATGCGTCACGTTAGTCCATAGCACAAGCATCCTAACACCTATTCCTCAGCTTCATCCAAGGTGTAAGATAAACAAATTCTAAACCATCATACATGACATAAAATCCATTACGCAAGAAGTCAAAATCTTTAACTATCATACATTATAGGGAATCCATAAACGAAAGCATTATGATATCAATCAAAGTTGATCATTGACCCAGGGTAAGTACATTCATTACTTTTTGTTTGCACAAAAGTCTAAGATCTAACCATCATATAAATCCACAAGCGCAAGAAGCCCAACTCTAAAATCATCATTTAACACATATAAATTGGTGCGCCAGTAATCTAAGTACTTAATTAATCACCTACCTTAAATTCACATCATCTTAAATTGAGGCACAATAGTACATTAATTAATTTATTGTGCAAATCTATCTATGGTCTAACAATCATTCACTATCCTAAATTCCTTGTGCGCAAGAAATTTAAACACAACCAATAATAAATCACCTTAATCATGACACGGGAAAACATAACACTTAATCAATCGATTTAAACCAAGGGCTACATATCCATGAATCCAATTTCTCCATTCATTATCCATTGATGATACTTTTAATAAGGTACACATTTGTTCTACCGTAAAAATTGAAGTAGATAGACATCCGAAGTTAGTTAAGATTCTAAAACACTAGGATTTTCTCTTTGGGTATTCTATTTATTCTTGTCTCGACAAATGGCTAAATTATAAATTTGAGAGGCGTTTTAATTATACCGTAAATCATTTAATTACATAAAATCTCAATCAATAAAGGTGTTTTATTTCTACTTAAATTCTTTGTCACCTTATTCGTTTACTAAATAACACTGTAATTTATGAAGGGAGTTTATGCTACCATAATGCTTTAACACCTAGCTCATCTAAATTAATAAAAGTAAATTGATTGAAAAGCCAAGAGGACTTGTTGATCTTATTGTACCGTTGAAGGTAGTATATAGCAATGAGTTAGCATTGACTTTCATATTAGTTTTGTGTTGACTTGAAAATTTTATATCAATTTAAATGTTCAACATAACAATTAAAAAAAATATTTTTTTTAAAAACAAAAATAATATTTTTTTAACTTTTCATTGGTCAATAACTTGATAGTGTTATTGCAACCTTCACGTATTTCGAAACCTTAAATTAATGAGAAAAGACAAGACCACAAAAAAACTAATATAATGTAATGCAATATAATGTAATATTGTATTATAATATATGTTAAAATCTAATATTGTATTGTTTTTTCAAATGAGGTAAAAATTTAAATTTTGAATGTCAACTTTTTTACACTAATTAAAATTTCAATAATTTTACATTTCTTAATATTTTTTTAATTTTTTAATTTCAATAATTTTACATTTATTAATATTTTTTTAATCTTTCAATTTCAATAATTTTACATTTATTAACATTTTTTAATCTTTTAGTATAATTTTATAAAAATTTGTATGTAGTAATTTTTAAACTTTCAAGTCATATTTTAAAATATAAGAAACATTGAGATGTTTTTACTTTTTTAATTATTATAAAGATCACGGGAAGTACAAATCTGCATTTTTTTCGAATGACTAAAGAAATGTTTGAATATTATTTATATAAGCCGTGCAGACACTAACAAGTAAAGTTTTCGGAGGCAGTACATGCAGCGTGCTGCCCTTGTTTATATATAAAATTAAATAAAGAGAAGGGTGGATTGAAGCGTCAAGTAACATTGGTATACCAATTAGTTGCCCAATTCAACTAGAGAATATATCATAGGAAGATAAATGCCTTGGAAAATATTGACCAGATATCTAGTCGCCAAGTGTCAGCGCAATTTAAGCAGGGGAAAAATTTACGCTGAAGAAAAGTTGGTAAAGGCGCAGGGAAAGGGAATTGTTGTAAGCAACCAGGATCTCACTGGCAGTTATACGCAAGGGTTAAGGAGAGCCAACACTGGCGAATTAAATGGTTGCGCTGAGTTAATATTTCTGCCGAAATTTAGCAAGGGAGGAGGCAATAAGCAAGGTAAGGGACTATCAATTCGCAGAGGGTCAGTCTGCAAAATTGCAGAGGTAAACAACTGTTAAATGTCGAGGTTACAAAAACAAAAAGAAGGCAACAACCATTTCATCGGACATGCATATGTTTCATTTTCCAATGGCGCAACGCTTCCTACTAAGCTAAGCTATGTAGTGGCACTAAAGTACACTATTGAAGTTGTTCATACGCATTGGGAATTCACGTTTTTATTTGCTGTGTAAAAAGATAAAAGACGCTAGACAACTCATTTCAGAATTATAAATTCTCGTTCTATAATATGTGCATAATGTTCTAACTCGGGGCATAAATTCGAGAATTTCAGACGGTAAAAAGAACAACTGGTGAATATGTTCGGCGCCGCTAAGGCCAACAAGATCATATTGGGAGGCTTCTTTGGGATAAGCACGAGAGATAAATACTTTATCCTTCATTATTATTGAATCCCCGTAAGAAAAAATACACTGTAACGTAGTTCTAGTATCTTCTCACGCACTCTCTCCGAATTTATACAGGTGATATATAATGGCATCAATACAAAGATAAATGGTAATGTAGATAGTGACATTCATTAAATTCACCGATTAGATAGTGGCAATTATTAGTTGGGTACTAGTGTACACAAACTCACCGTTGAAATGCCTTTGTGACAGATTATTTACACAGAGGAGGCTCAGAGACTTTTTTTCATTGGCGTTCCTCCTTGGGGTGTTTACCTTCACAAATACTCTATATAGCAAGATCGGTAACATATGTGTTGAGGAGTTTAATAATGTCGCGATTTCCTTCAATCAGAGGATTATATCCTTATTAGTGACGCTGAAGCCTAGATTTCCAGGCCTTACAAAGCCTTCAGATAAAGATGGAAAGTAATTACGCTCAGAAGTTTTGTTCCAGTTTACAAGCCATCAAAATTTGAGAAAATTTGACGACATGATCCTTTACATTACATATATATTCCAATATCATTTTAATTGAATCACAAATAAAAATGTAGCTCCACAACGCACAACCAGTACCAAAAATCCGTTACAATTCATCACCATGTGAATCCCTATATAATTTTTTTAACAATTTACTAATGCAAATTTTTATACATGCGTACCGTAACCGAAGGCGAAGAATCCAAAACGACTGTCCCGCGCTTGCACTCCGTTCAGATCCTGCTTTCTAACTGCTGAGACCTCACCGGTATCTCCCAGCCAATGCTAGGGGTACTATTTTTTCTCCTGAGCCGCTCGAGTCGCAAAGGGGCCACGCACACAATCCAGAGAAAAGATAGCACCCAACTCGCCTCGCAAGGTCAAGTTACCACTCTCTATTCGAGCTGAGTATCCCAACTCCCACAAAAAAATGAGTCAAGAAAAATCCGACAGCATAACCTTACACATACCAGTCGTCATACATTCCCCTCTGCCATTTCTTTTATAGAGTTCTCTTAGTGACTAGTTTCCAAAATGCACATTTAATTCTTTTTATTAGGAAAATTTCCCCTCGTACATTTGTCACCCGATCCCTTAGATGCACCAGAAAATCATTTAATTAATTAAATTAATTTGCCAATTTCCCTCATCCACCTAAAAGCGTTCCTAAAAACGCTCCTTGATGTCCCTTTATTCCCTCACATTCCCTTAATGAATGACACATTTCTTAAAGCTTAGTTGAGTTTGAATTTGGAAAGTTCTCTAGACTAGATTCCCTTCTATGTTCCACATTCCTTTTGTATTTAAGTTCCCCATTTTTGGTCTAAGTTCTAAATTAACAAGTGTTGCACATAGCCAACAATTAATTTTTTTTTTGGATAAATTCTTTCTCCTTTAATTTTTAATTTGATTTTTCTTCATCCCCCCTTTTATTAATTGATTAATTAGTTTTAGTCCTTATATCGCAATTAGACCTACGCTCTAAATTCAACTAGGCTTAGCAAAATTGTTTTTAAGGACAATTTTATATTTAATAAACTTTACTCATGCAACATTTATTTTAAGGTTGACCAGGTCAAAATGAGATATTGTTTTCTAGGTACCTAGGTTCATTGACTCACGAATGTTAAAAATACGACATGTCCTTCAAGACACACTACGTGCTCCAAGGGTGCCACTCGCCTTCATTCATGTTTCATCTTTATGACGTGCCCTTCAAGACGCACTACGTGCTCCAAGGGTGCCACTCGCCTTTTGACTGATTTTGGTAGACGTCCGCCCTTTTAGTCAATACTTCGTTAGGTGAGCTTGTGGGAGACCAAGGGCCTCTAAGGAATAAGGACCCTGCCTTATTGCACACCCTTTAGAATCTTCGTGAGCGATTGTCTCAGTTTGCCGTCACGACATCCTGTATCTCTCGAACTAGGTAATCATTAACCTACAGTTCGAGCCACGACGTGAGTGCTAGTAGGTTGTGGCAGGGCTGGTGCCACACCTCTCCCTCAATGTCTTTGGTTGTTGTGCATGACCCCTTTACTCCAAATGTGAGTCTGATTAGGAATATTTCGTCAGCCTGCATCCTTCAATGAACATGTCAGTGATCCACAAATAACATAATAATATACTTGTCATATGTCACATATGCAATAACAGAAATACGAAAACCATAAACAATCCACTCCTTGACTCAATCCGAAGTCCAAGAAGGTCCATCAATGCCATCGTCATCCCCAACATATCAAGAGTCCTTCACACTCAGGAGAAACCAGTTAATAATACCTCTTGACACATATATAATCAAATAACATATTATCATATCCACAACATCATCAGAATCCATAAGCAAAACAATCAATCATATAATGAACCGGATCACTTGCACGCAAGTTTCCTCAAAGAATAAGTCGCATTAGGTGCACGCAAGAGCGAGATATTACAATTATACAAGGGATATATTTGAAGAGCTCCCCTAGGGTTTACTATCCCAATTGGTCTACTAGGAAGATCCTTGGAATTAGTGTTGGACAATTCCCAAAACACTCTGGGATGAAAGAATCTATCATATTTGTGGCACTAAAAGGGTTGAATACGAGAATAACTTTCTCTTAAAGTGCCCCGTGCATACCCAAATTAGATCACAATTTAAAAATATTGAAGAGTCTTATTGATGAAGCAAATCAAGTAGATTAGTCTTATTGATGAGGCAAATTCCCTTCTTATAGGTTTACATACTTCTACAAGTCAAAACCCTATTATATGTATTCACATCACTCAAAACTAGGAATTCAATATTATATGCGTATGCAGGTAGCTCAAATATTGAAATACATGCTCTAACTAACTATCCAACTAACACATCAAAATGTTAATTATTAAATGTGTAAGAATACCCTAGATGGTTGTGCCCTCAAGGAAGGAGTGACCCTCATTCCCCATGCTAGCTAGTTGAGAGAGCTGACTGGTTGGGCATTCTCAGGCTTTCCTTGGATGTTGTACTTGGTAAGGATGCCCTTTTTTTGTATCAATTCCTCTTGATTTAGATTGAAAGCAATCCTTCCATTCTACAAACCTTGAAACATGCCAATATGCTGAAAAATAATTGTCAATTTGTTTTCCAACTAAATGTGGAGTTACATAGAGAAGTGGATTAAACTAGAGTTGTAGGCTATGCAAACCATCGATTAATATCAATGGTGAAACTAATAGTTTTTCCATATACAGATAATAAGGATTGGAAAAATGTTGAATGAGAGACATGGCATATGAGAGTTGCATAGAGAATCACTTTAGAGATCATCCCATGAGTATGCAGATGAGGGCACCGTGCTACTAATCTTTGGGGAAAATGATGTAAACCCTTGATGAATGGTTGTAGTTGCACATGTCCTCTGCTAATTTTTCCATATTGGTGATAGAGGCCTCCGTAAATTCAACATTTTCACTTTGGTTGGCTAATTATTTCTTAGTTTTGGCTAGCTCTTCCTTTATGTATTTGTTCCCAGCTTATATCTACCTCTTACTATCCATATTTTGCATTTCATGATAGAATTTGAAATTGTGGAAGCTTTGATCCGATCGTTTATCTTGTAAATATCCTTCTATCAACTGTATTTTTTGCACCAGCAAAATCCATGGCGGTTACCTTCCCCAATATGAGCAATATAAAACCTAAAATACAAAACCCTAATCCTAGAAGTTGGAAAAGCAAAGGTGGGGTGGTAGGTATAAAAACAAAGTTAGGGGGTGGTAGGTATAAGTGATTATATTTTTTCTTAAGGGAAACAAAGAGGAAATAAATAAATAGATTTTGTTTGGGGTCTAGGCATTGAGTTTAATAATGACGTGGAATAAATGACATATTTTCAAGGTCTACATTTATTTAAGGAAGAAGGTGTAAATATTGCAACTATAGTCGATGACTCATGAATCATTGTAAGGTTCCTCTTACAACATACTCTTCCTCAAAATCCTTGGCTATGTCATTGATTTCAAAGAATGATGGAACTATCTCATCATTTTCTTATGGATATGGTGTTGAAATATTGTAACTGCAAAGAGTATTCTATTTATATTGAGTTATTATTCATCAAATCAGTCCCCTTTTGTGGATTGATCATGTTGGGATTTGTACTTGACCAAATCCCTTTTTTTGGATTGGTCAAACCCTATTTATATTATGCTAATTAAGAAGTCACCCCCCAGGACTAATTAAAGTGGTTTTAACCACTAAGAAGATAAGTCGGCCCTACCCAATGGAGAGACACCTTTCCAGCGCCTGCCAACTAGTATAAATAAAGGAGGCTAGCGCTTCATTTGTTCACTCACTCATTCACTCATCAAGTGCGAAAGTTTGGTAGATGCAGTTGGGAGAAGAAGGAAGAGAGAGGCACATTTCTTAGTGTTGGATATTCTCTAGTGTTTTGGTTCATTGTCTTGGCATTGTATTGGCTATCTATATTAAGGAAGTTTTTGTTGGGTTTTCTCTCCCATGAGGGTTTCCCAAGATAAATGTTGTGTATCTTGTGATTGTGTTTCTCTCAGTGATCCTATCTATTCTATTGTTATCTAGTAAATTGAAAAGAAACCTAATAATAGCTCAAAACTTAACATGGTATCAGAGCTAAGCTGAAGAGAGCACCTTTCAGTGGATAAGCAAAAACGTCATTGTTGTCGTACAAGAAAATTAAGGTTTTTTTATTGAAGAGGAATTTCATACTAAAACTCATCAGGGAAGTGTGCCCTAGCCTAGCGAACTCCTTGGTAGCCTCAGTGCACTTTTCCAGTGGGCAAAACGTCTGGAAAGTGAAACCCTAGTTTTCACTTGTACCAGAAAACTAGGAAACCAAAACCAGTACCAGAAGTACTCGTCCAGATTTTCACAGGCCCAGTTTGAAGGGGTAAAATTTGGATTTTCTGAAATCTGACTACACTAGGCTACTCGCCTAAGCCAAGCGCACCTCCTGGTAAGTTCAGATTTAATTTCTGAGCTGTTTTATTTTTTGGTCATTTTCCGAGCTACAAGTCAAGATGTCTGCAAACACCAAGCTTGTTGACAAGCTAGAAGGTGTGGATAAATTCCATGCCTGGAAGTATAGGATTGCACTCATTCTTGAAGAGAATGACCTATCAAGATTCATTAAGGAAGATGTACCAGAACCTACCGATGCTATAGCTAAAGCAAAACACCAGAAGGACATGGTTAGGGCCAAAAGAATCATTGCAGACTCTATTACAGATCACTTGATCCCTCACGTGGCTTCAAATAAAACTACAAAAGAAATGTTTGATGCCCTAACTAGGATGTATAAAGGAAATAACATCAACCAGAAGATGAATCTAAGAACTCAACTCAAAAGTACAAGGATGCAGAAAGGAGAAACAGTTCATGAATATTTATCTAGAATATCACAATTCAAGGAACAACTCTAAGCAATTGGAGATACTCTAGATGAATATGAACTCATAATGACATCTCTTAATGGTCTCACAAGACCTTGGTATGCGTTCATCCAAACCATTTGTGCCAGAAAGGAGAAACTACACTTTGATAGTCTTGGGAATAATGTGTTCAAGAAGAAGCAAGAGTAGCTAACTGAGAATCAATACTATCAAGAGATTAATATCAAACCCTAGCTGCTCATGCTAAAGGATGAAAGAAGAGATCTCACTTCCAGAAGGAGACTCATCAACATAAGGAATCTCACTCCCCAAAGAGATTCAACAACTCTCATAAAGAATCTCACCCTCCAAGGAGATTCCAGAAGTTTCAGAAAGGTCAAAGAAGAGAAAGAGATTTCTCCTCTTATCAATGATACCATTGTGATAAGATGGGACATATTGCTAAATATTGTCCAACTAAGAGATAAGAATACAAGAAGATAAGAAAAAAGCACCATGCCCATACAGTTGAAGATGAAGAGCCACCCACAAAGATGATAAAAGAACATATTGAAGGCTATGTCTTAATCTCTACCCTCTCAAAATCAGTGCCACCTGGTGAGGATACTTGGCTCATAGATAGTGGTGCTTCCGAGCACATGACAGGTCAGAGAGACATTCTCTCTAGCCTTACAGAAAACAACTTTTCGTAGAAAGTTACACTTGGAGATGATTACCAGTACCCTATCAAAGGAGTAGGAGAGTCATATTACAAACTTGATTCAGGGACCCCAATGAAGATGAATGATGTACTATATGTACCAGGTTTGACAAAGAACTTACTTTCTATCTCAACTTTAGATAAGAAAGGCTTCAAAGTTCCTTTCATAGATGGATAAGTTCTTATGTGGCCTAAAGAAAAAACCATAGAAGATGCAATTGTTATTGGAACATAAAAAGGTGGCTTGTATAAGCTAAAAGGTCACTCAGAAGCAACCTTGACTCATTCCATTTAGTCGATGTGAACTTTGACATAGAAGACTAGCTCACATCAACTATAAGACATTACCATATGTGAGCAAGGCAATTACAGGTCTACCATAATTCAAGGTTGACCATGAAGGTGTGTGCAATGGATGTGCACAAGGAAAGAACATCAAGAACCCTTTCCCGAAGAGAGACAATAAAGAAGAAGGAGTCTTAGAGCTAATCCACTCAGATGTATGTGGCCCAATGCCATCAACCTCCATTAGTGGGTACATATACTATGTATCATTTATTGATGACTTGGGTTTACTTATTGAAATCAAAAGATGAAGTGTTTGGAAAATTCAAGGAATTCAAAGCCTTGATATAGAATCTCTCTGAAAGAAAGATCAAGGCACTCAGAACAAATAATGGAGGAGAATACACCTCAAAAGAGTTTGTAAAATTTTGTAAAGATGTCGGGATTACGAGGGAGGTCACCACTCCCTACAATCCTCAACAAAATGGTGTAGTAGAAAGAAAGAACACAACTATAATGGAAGCAGTGAAGACTATGATCCACGATCAAAATCTTCGAATGCACTTATGGGCAGAAGTAACAAGAACAATAATGTATGTACATAAAAGATTATCCCATAGTGCACTTGGGTTCAAAACCCCCGAAGAGATGTTCTCCGGAAAGAAGCTAGAAGTAAGGCATCTAAAAATATTTGGCTGCCCAATATTTGTACACATTCCGAAAGAGAAGAGAACCAAGCTGGACCCTTCAGGAAAGAAGGGAATATTTGTTGGATACTGTGAGGTCTCCAAGGCCTTTAGAATTTATAGATTAGGTTACCATCATATTGAGATCAACAGAGATGCAACCTTTGATGAAGATGCAAAACTCAATAAATCAAGGAGATTCCAACTTGAAGAAGTACATGAAGAAGAACCTATAGCTCCCAGAGTTACAAAACCAGTGAGGGAAGTCATAACTTCCCCCGATGAGGAGATTCCAGAAGATCATGACATAATAGAATTTCAAGAACCTACCCAAATGACGGTCTCTCACAAGAGAAATCCAGTTTGGACAAGGGAACTTATTCAAGATGGAGAGAAGTATAGTGCCCCAGAAGGGACCATGAGACAGATCAAGAAACCTAAGCTATTCTTCAGTTACATGGATTTAATGTGTGATCTTATAGAGAAGGATCTTAGTTTCTTTGAAGAATCCATCCAGGAAAAATAATGGGTAGATTCCATAACAGAAGAATACCAAATCATTATAAAGAATGATTTATGGGAGATAGTTCCCAGACCGAAGAGAAAGGATGTGGTATCTTCCAAATGGCTATACAAGATAAAACATGCTACTGATGGAAGTATTGAGAAATATAAAGAAAGGTTTATAGCTCATGGTTTTTCTCAAAAGGAAGGCATTGATTATGAAGATACATTTTCTCCTGTAGCCAGATACACTTCAATCAAAA
>JASDQU010738035.1:111168-121377 GCA_032191745.1 Picea mariana | reverse complement strand
GTTCCCTTTTGAATTCTTTATGTTTTGTCATTTTATATGATCATTATGAAAATTACATGTTCACCAACATACCTATACCTTCTAGGTCACTAAAACATGGCTAGGCCTATGAAAGCCTACTTGGTTAATATATTTGGTTGATTTTAGGTGTAAATTTTGAAAACTATAGAAAAACTTAAATACATTAAGAATGTTTCTAGTCATTGAAATTAATTTTAACTAAGAAATATTTATTACTTTGAGACATTGGGCATCATAGACATTAGATGGAATGGATGTAGGTTGAGCATGAACATTTTGCATATAAAAAATAACCCATATGTACTTATTGAAAAAATCAATATAGTCATCAAAGTTAATATTATTAAAACAACAACAAGAAACATAAAAACACTAATTATCATACATAAACAAAATTATAGTGCCACAATGTCTATATGTGAGATATTCCAATAAAGAAAGACATTGTAACTAGTGCTTCATTGATGGAAACCATGATGGACGCATCACACAATAATGTAAGAATACTATCAAATCATAACAACTACACATGGGAAATAATTATATTTTACAAAAATATCACAATCAATTATCTAGAAACTCATAATTTGTAATTATATGCACACCATCAATTACATCTATAGATATGATTTCATACTAACATCATCCATGATACCATCATGTACATGAGCCTCCAATGGCCCACAATAAGTATGCTTGCAACTCAAGCATTGATGAATATCACATGAACTACGATTAAAATTCTTAGCATGTCCATGTGACCTCACCTAACTAGAGTTCACTGCATGGCCTAAAAGCCCAAATTGTCCCCCTCTATCACCAAGTTGAACATTGGATGAATATCTCACTTGGTGAGATGAAGAAATGAATGTGTTATGCTTAATTGAAGTATGGGTCAGGATGGAAATTGATGTTTGGGTTTGATGAATGTTATCTAAAATCACACGATATTGGGTAGGGGAGTTATGCCAACACCAAGGAGGGTGAGGCCCTTTGAAAGGGTCATGCTTGGAATTATGTTGATATTATGTAGACCCACAACCTACTCCCCATAATTCTTCAATGTCAAAGTAGTTGACATGGTGACCTAAAATAAATTCGGCTTGGAATTTCAAAAAACATAGTGGCAAATTTTTGTTATTGTAATGTATGTTCATCATTGGGCTCATGCAATTGACATCAAATATTTTCTTTAATTTGAATTTCCTATTTTTCATCTACATATATTAGTAGTAGAAATAAATATTCCACTGTTACTAAGTACTAATTGGCACATGCTACATAAATGCTAAAAGTAAAATATTTAAATGTTAAATTTGGTTTAGTCGACAAGAGATGGACCACAAACTATGCTAGGAATATGTAGCAATAGCTTGTGAGGACGTGAATAGTAGCAAATATTGTTAGGATACCATGAAAACCAAATAGTCTAAGAGAAAATTATAAATATATTGAATTATCAAAGGAGGGGAGTTATAGTAGTTTTCAATAGTAGAAGAACATTTTCATGTTGATATCTACAACAAAGAAGAAGAGAGAAAATAGTAGCTCATGCTCAGGGGAGTCTAATATTGTTTTCCATTTTGATCGCACTACTCTAAATATTGCGAATTGTGAAGATACTAAGATCTCTAGATTGTGATCCACATTGTGATGAAATATAATCCCTAGCCCCTATTTCCCTTGAGATTAAATATAATCCCTGGCCCCTATAACCCTAAACCCCAATAAGGTCAAGCCCCTAAAATCTTGCACGAGGAGGACCACCCCTCATGTGCTAAACCCATAAACTAGTCCTATGCATTTAGGGTCTTAATAGCTTATTTTTAACCATTAATCATTTTATTTAAAATATGATTTAAAATATCTTGCATGAGGAGGACATCCCCTCATTTGCTAAACCCATAAACTAGTCCTATAAATTTAGGGTCTTAATAGCTTATTTTTATCCTTTAATCATTTTATTTAAAATATGATTTAAAATATCTTGCATGAGGAGGACTTCCCCTCATGTGCTAAACCCATAAACTAGTCTTATGCATTTAGTGTCTTAATAGCTTAATTTTAGCCTTTAATCATGTTATGGGCTAGGAGACTCATTGTTAGTGCAACAAACCTTGGAATTAGGACAATATCACTCTCATAAGCCATCGATTCCTTCTAAAAGGCTTGTATCATGGTTCAAAACCCATTCCATGGCACATAAGTTGTAAAATTAGTTTATAGGGCCAAAACCCCTAGTTTTGGGACCTAAACAATTTCTTGGGCTAGAAGATATGTCCTTGGTCAAACAAACTTTAGAATCAAACTTGTATGCCTATTATAGGATAAATATTCCTTGTCAATGTCTCATGTCATGATCGAGTTACTCTAACTTTCCAATGAGCCATATGTTAGAAAAATAAGACCGGGGAGCAATAAATAAAACAAATGTGGAAATAAATAACAGAAGATACACAATACAATAGAGATATAGATACATGTGGTTCACCTAGTGTGGGCTACGTCCACCAGAGAAATTTCCAAGTCCTTCCTTTTTATTATCCAACAAAATGAAGAGATACAACCTACAACACACCCACTGTAACTTCCTCTTCTCTCATAGTCTCCTCTCTCATAATACAATATACACAATGTTACACAACTGAAATACAATTCCCTCATAAAAGAGGGTTTCCTTCTAGTGCAAAAAACCCTAACATAACTTTTATCGTCATATATGCGACCTTATAATGAATGTTACAAATTTACTATGAAATTATAATATACATTTACAAGGAAAGTTTTCCTTTGGGGGCTTCGCCCCCGAACCCCCACCGGCGGCCCGCTTGCCCCCGGACCCCCCAGTCGAAGGGATGAATCCCTCAGACTCTGAAGAGGGGGAAATATCCCCCTGCAACCCCCCGCGTGGAGGGATGCATAATATTCCAGGGTGTACAATCTTCATGGGGTATAAACACGATTGAAAAAAAAGACCTATGAATCATGAAGATAATCAGGCTCCACAACCAACAATATCCCACTTGGAGATTGATCTCAAAAACTCCACCTCTGCTGTATCTGCTAGACTATGAACCTTTTTGGACCTGGAAAATTTCCCATCTTTAACTTCATGCTTGAATACCAACTAAAACTGAGCAATAATTGAGTTTCTCCTTGGTTACTCCCTTTGTTAACATGTTTGCAGGATCCTGGGTAGTATGTATCTTTTCCAACTTCAAATGTCCATCTTCTAGGAAAGATCGTATGAAATGATACTTGAGCTATATATGCTTAGTCTTCGAATGGAAGGCTGAGTTATTTGCAAGATGAATGGCACTTTCGTTGTCACAGTACAACCTGCTATTCTCTTGCTTCTTTCCCAATTCCTCCATAAACCTCTGTAATCAAATAATCTCTTTAATAGCCTTTGTAGTAGCAAGATACTTTACCTATGTTGTTGAAAGTGAAACAACTTTTTGCAGTTTCGAAATCCAACTTACTGTTGTTCCACCTGCAGTAAAAACATACCCTGTGGTGCTCCTCCTGCTATATTTATCACCTACCATATATGAATTAACATATCCCTATAGAAAAATGTCTGAACCTCCAAAACATAATGCATGAGTAGCAATACCTTTCAAATACCTGAAAATCCACATTACTTCCTCCCAATGTTCTTTACATGTATTATTCATATACCTACTGACAATTCCCACTGCATGTACAATATATGGTCTTGTGCAAACCATCACATACATCGAGCTGCTAATTGCTGATGAATAAGGGACCCTTGACATGTATTCTATCTCCTCATGTGTCTTGGGACACATTTCCTTAGTTAATTTGAAATGGGTGGCCAAAGGTGTACTAATTGGTTTTGCATTCTGCATTCTAAACCTCTCCAACACCTTCTCTATGTACTCACCCTAAGACAATGTGAATTTGTGATTTTTCATGTCCCTTATTATTCTCATACCAAGGATTTTCTTTGAGCATCCAAATCCTTCATCGCAAATGAATTAGTTAATTTATTCTTGAGCACATTTATATCCTGCATATTAGACACTGCAACAAGCATGTCATCTACATACAATAGCAAGATAATATAGCTTCCTTTTTCTAGCCTTTTAAAATAAACACAGTGATCATAATGACATCTACTATAACCTTGTTCTTTCATAAACCTGCCAAACTTCAAATACCACTAGCTTGGAGCTTGCTTTAGGCCATACAAGCTCTTCTTCAACCTTCATACCAAATTCTGCTTCCCTTTGACCTCATACCCCTGTGGCTGCTGCATATAAACATCTTCCTCCAAATCCCCATAGAGAAAAGTTGTTTTTACATCTAACTATTCAAGATGCACATCTTCTATTCTCAGAAGACTTAAAATAGTCCTAATTGAATTCATCTTAACAACATGAGAAAAGATTTCATCAAAATATATACCTTTCTTTTGTGCAAACCCCTTTACAACAAGTCTGACCTTGTGCTGCTTTTTTCCTCCATCTTCTTCCTTCAGCCTGTAAACCCATTTATTCTGCAATACTCTTTTTCCTTCATGCAACTGAACGAAGTCCCAAGTCTGGTTATTTAACAAGGAATCCATTTCCTCTTTCATGTCTTACTCCCACTTCTTTTTAGTGTCTACCTATATTGCCTCTTCATAACATTTTGGTTCACCAGAATCAGTCAACAATAAATAATACCATGAAGGAGAGTATCATTTAGGGGGTCTACTTAACCTGGTATATCTTCTAACAACACTTGCAGGAGTTTGAGGTACCTGCTTCTCATGTTGTTGTACATTTTGATTTTCTGGTACCTTTGAAATTTCTTTTTCAGTGATCTCATCAAGCACTGTGTATTCTGGTTTTTCTCTTTCTTGTATCTTTCCCTGCAATTGATCTTTGTACATGACCTTTTCATTGAATATGACATCTCTACTCCTAATGATTTTGCGATTTTCATAATCCCATAAGTGATAACCAAAATCATTGACACCGTATCCAATAAAGGTACACTTCTTGGATTTTACCTCAAGCTTTGTTCTATTTTCTTTATCAATATGGACAAATGCTTCACAACTGAAACTCTTCAAAAAATAATAGTTTACCTTTTTACCTGTCCATGCCTCCTTTGGAATTCCACCATCCAAAGAGCTTGAAGGTCCTCTGTTTATTAAGTAAACAACAATATCTACAACATCTGCCCATAATTGTAAGGGAAACCCAACATGCGATCTCATACTCCTTGCACGCTCCATGATTGTCCCGTTCATCCTTTTTGACACACCATTTTCTTGTGGTGTTCCTGGAACTATCTTCTCTCTACGATCCCATTGTATGAACAATAATCATCAAACTCCTTGCTACAATATTCACCTCCATTGTTTGATCTGAGACACTTCAACCTTTTTCTTGTCTTATTCTCAACCAAAGCTTTCCATTTCTTAAAAGTATCAAAAACATTAGATTTTTGACGAATGCAATAAACCAAAGTTTTTCTAGTTGCATCATCAATAAAAGTAACATAATAACGAGAGCCACCAAGAGATGATACCTGAGCTTCCCTCCATACATATGTATGCACAAGTTTAACCTTTCACTCTTCTTTTCTTTTCCGAATCTGAGAAATCTGAGTCTCTTCTGTTTTCCATAAACACAATGTTCACAAAAATCCAAATCAATTTGTTTAAGATTTGGATTTTTTTTTCTTTTGTGAAGTATTTGCATCACCTTCTCACTCATGTGTCGAAGTCTACGATGCCATAGTCCTGTATCCACTCATGTAGAAACTAAAGAGATAGAAGAATCAATATTACCAGTACACAAATACAATGTACCTACCTTCTCTGCTTTTGCTATCACCAGTGATCCTTTGGTGAACTTCCACGCCTTAGTTGTAAATATAGATATACAACCTTCACTTTCCAACTTTCCTATTGAAATTAGATTTTTCCTTAGATCTGGAACATGTCTTACCTCTTTCAACAACCTTTGGTTTCCATTCTTTTGCTTTATTTTTACCTTTCCCATTCCAACAATTTTGCATGGTGCATCATCACCCAAATGAACCTGTCCAAAATCACCTTGAACATAATCTAGAAAATGTTTCCTATGGGGTGTGGCATGAAATGAATCCCCTGAATCTACTACCCAAGAATCAAAAATATTATCTACAGAAAGAATCAAAGCATCTTGTAACACATCACCTGTTACATTTGGTTTCTCATTTTTCTCCTGTTGTCCATCCCTTTGTTTCTTTGGAGCTCTACAGTTTTTCTTCAGATGTCCTTTCTTCCAACAATTCCAACACTCTATATTTCCCAGTCTGGATTTGGAGTTCCCCTTCCTAGAATTCCCATGGTTCCCTGAGCCCTTTCCTCTATCCTTTTGTCTTCCTTTGTTCTCCATGTTTAATGCATTACTCGATGTCTCACCTGTGCTTTTCCGTCGCATTTCCTCGCTAAGGATAACACCAACAACATCATCAAATTTTAAAGTGTTTGAACCAGAAAAGGAGTTACTTAAAACCATGACCAAGCCATTCCAACTTTCTGACAATGAGCACAAGATTAGAAGAGCCCTAACCTCATCATCAAAGACTACTTTTACAAAACTTAGCTGATTAGTAACCGTATTAAATTCATTTAAATGATTTACAACAGACCCACCTTTTGACATCTTCATATTACATAATCTCTTCATAGGAAATACCTTATTGGATGCCGAGGGTTTTTTCATACATTTTATCCAATGTGTCCATCAACTCCTTCATTGTCTTTTCTTTTGAAATATTGAAAGCCATCGACACTACCAGGATCAACCGTATCATTCCTAGTGCCTTTCTATAAAGAACCTCCCATTCTTCATCCTTCATGGACATCGAATTCTTTGCTATTCCACCGAATGGTAGGAATACATCCTTTTGATATAAATAATCTTCCATCTGCATCTTCCATAGCTGGTAGTTTTGGTCGTTAAATTTCTCGACCCTAAACTTTCCATCTTCCGCCATTTCTCCCACTCGAACCAGGAACCCTCTTTTCATGTGAGTTACCTTTCGCTCTGATACTGGTTGTTAGAAAAAAAGGATAATGGAGAAATAAAATAAAACAAATGTGGAAATAAATCATAGAAGATACACAATACAATAGAGACACATATATACGTGGTTCACCTAGTGTGGGCTACGTGCCAGGTCCTTCCTTTTTATTATCCAACAAAATGAAGGGATATAACCTTCAACACACCAGTTGTAACCTCCTCTTCTTTCTCTCACAATCTCCTCTCTCAGAGTACAATATTCAAAATGATACACAACCACAATACAATTCACTCATAAAATAGGGTTGCCTTCTAGGGAAAAAAACCCTAACATAACTTCTACTGTCATATCTGCAACCTTATAATGAACGGTCCATATTTACTATGAAATTACAATATACATTTACAAGGAAATTTTTCCTTCGGGGGCCCGCTTTCCCCCGGACTCCCCCAGCCGGGGGGATGAGCCCCTCGAACCTTGCAGGGGGGGAAATCCCCCCCTGCATCCCCCCCACGTGGAAGGGTGTACAATATTCTGAGGTGTACAGTCTTCATGGGGTATAAACATGACTGAAAACAAAGACCTATGAATTAGGAAGATAACCAGGCTCCACAACCAATTATCTCCCACTTGGAGACTGAACAAATCCGTCGTTGTTGTATCTGTTGGACTATGATCCTTCTAGGGCCTACCAAATTTCTCATCTTCACCTTCATGCTTGAAGACCAACTAAAACTAAGCAAGAACTCAGTTCCTCCCTGGTTACTCCTTTTGTTAACATGTTTGCAAGATTATGGCTAGTATATATCTTTTCCAACCTCAAATGTCCATCTTCCAAGATGGATCGTATGAAATGATACCTGAGCTATATATGTTTAGTCTTCGAATGGAAGGCTGAGTTATTTGCAATATGAATGACACTCTCGCTATCACAGTGCAACCTTCTATTCTCTTACTTCTTTCCCAATTCCTCCATAAACCTCTGTAACCAAATCATCTCTTTACTAGCCTTTGTAGAAGCAACATACTCTACCTCTATTGTTGAAAGTGCAACAACCTTTTGCAGTTTCGAAATCCAACTTACTGTTGTTCCACCTGCAGTAAAAACATACCCTGTGGTGCTCCTCCTACTATCTTTATCACCTTCCATATCTAAATCAACATATCCCTGTAGAGAAATGTTTGAACCTCCAAAACATAATGCATGAGTAGCAGTAGCTTTCAAATACCTGAGAATCCCCTTTACTGCCTCCCAATGTTCTTTACCTGGATTGTTCATATACCTACTCACAACTCCCACTGCATGTGCAATATCTGGTCTTGTGCAAACCATCACATACATCAAGTTTCCAACCACTGATGAATAACGGACCCTAGACATGTATTATATCTCCTCCCGTGTCTTGGGACACATTTCCTTAGTTAATTTGAAATGGCTGGCCAAAGGTGTACTAATTGTTTTTTCATTCTGCATTCTAAACCTCTCCAACACCTTCTCTATGTACTCACCCTAATACATTGTCAATCTGCGAGTTTTCCTATCTCTTGTTATTACCAAGGATTTTCTTTGCAACACCCAAACCCTTCATCGCAAATGAATTAGCTAATTTCTTCTTGAGCACATTTATATCCTACATATTAGACCCTGCAACAAGCATGCCATCTACATACAATAACAAACTAATATAGCTTCCATTTTCTAGACTTTTAAAATAAACACAGTGATCAGAATGACATCTACTATAACCTATCAAACTTCAAATACCACTGGCTTGGAGCTTGCTTTAGGCCATACAATCTCTTCTTCAACCTGCATACCAAATTCTTCTTCCCTTTTACCTCATACCCCTGTGGCTGCTGCATATAAATCTCTTCCTCCAAATTCCCTTGGAGAAAATATGTTTTTACATCTGACTGTTCAAGATCCAAATATTCTACTACCACAAGACTTAAAATAGTCCCAATGAAGTCATATTAACAACACGAGAAAATATTTCATCAAAATCTATACCTTTCTTTTGTGCAAACCCCTTTACAACAAGTCTAGCCTTGTGCCGCTTTTTTCCTCCATCTTCTTCCTTCAACCTGTAAACCCATTTATTATGCAATGCTCTTTTTCCTGCAGGCAACTGAACCAAGTCCCAAGTATGGTTATTTACCAAGGAATCCATTTCCTCTTTCATGCCTTGCTCCCACTTCTTTTTAGTGTCTACCCACATTGCCTCTTCATAACATTATGGTTCACCATAATCAGTCAACAATAAATAATACAATGAAGGAGAGTATCGTTTAGGGGGTCTACTTAACTTGGTAGATATTCTAACAACACTTGCAGGAGCTTGAGGTACCTGCTGCTCTTGTTGTTGTACATTTTGATTTTTTGGTACCTTTGGAATTTCTTTTTCAGTGATCTCATCAAGCATTGTGTTTTTTGTTTTATTTTCCTTGTATCTTTCCCAACAACTGATCTTTGTACATGAACTTTTCATTGAATATGATATCCCTACTCCTAATGATTTTGCGATTTTCATAATCCCATAAGCGGTAACCAAAATCATTAACACCGTATCCAATAAAGGTACACTTCTTGGATTTTGCCTCAAGCTTTGTTCTATTTTCTTTATCAATATGGACAAATGCTTCACAACTGAAAGTCTTCAAAAAATAATAGTTTAAATTTTTACCTGTCCATTCCTCCTCTGGAATTCCACCATCAAAAGAGCTTGAAAGTCCTCAGTTTATTAAGTAAACAACAATATCTACAACATCTACCCATAATTGTATGCAATCTCATACTCCTTGCATGCTCCATGATTGTCCTGTTTATCCTTTCTGACACACCATTTTCTTGTGGTGTTCCTAGAACTGTCTTCTCTCTATGAATCCCATGGTATGAATAATAATCATCAAACTCCTTGCTGCAATATTCACCTCCATTGTATGATCTGAGACACTTCAACATTTTTCCTGTCTCATTCTAAACCAAAGCTTTCCATTTCTTAAAAGTATAAAAAACATTAGATTTTTGTCGAATGCAATAAACCCAAGTTTTTCTAGTTGCATCATCAATAAAAGTAACATAATAATGAGAGCCACCAAGAGATGATACCTGAGTTGGTCCCCATACATATGTATGCACAAGCTCTAACCTTTCAC
>JASDQU010738035.1:78547-95684 GCA_032191745.1 Picea mariana | reverse complement strand
CATCTGCATCTTCCATAACTGGTAGTTTTGGTCATTAAATTTCTCGACCCTAAACTTTCCATCTTCCACCATTTCTCCCACTCGAACTAGGAACCCTCTTTTCTTGCGAGTTACCTTTCGCTCTAATACCAGTTGTTAGAAAAAAAGGATCAGGGAGCATTAAAATAAAACAAATGTGGAAATAAATCATAGAATATACACAATACAATAGAGACATAGATATACGTGGTTCACCCAGTGTGGGATATGTCGACCATAGAAATTTCCAGGTCCTTCCTTTTTATTATCCAACAAAATGAAGGGATACAACCTACAACACACCTGATGTAACTTCCTCTTCTTTCTCTCATAGTCTTCTCTCTCAGAATACAATATTCATAATGATACACAACCACAATACAATTCCCTCATAAAATAGGGTTGCCTTCTAGGGAAAAAAACCCTAACATAACTTCTACCTTCAGATCTGCGACCTTATAATGAACAGTTCAGATTTACTATGAAATTAAAATATACATTTACAAGGCAATTTTTCCTTTGGGGGCTTCGCCCTCAAACCCCCACCGGGGGCCCACTTTCCCTCAGATCCCCAGCCAGGGGGATGAACCCCTCAGACCCTGCAGGGGGGCAAGCCCCCCGCATGGAGGGGTTTACAGTCTTCATGGGGTATAAACATGGCTGGAAACAAAGACCTAAGAATTAGGAGGATAATCAGGCTCCACAACCAATAATCTCCCACTTGGAGACTGATCTCAACAATTCCACCGTTGTTGTCTCTGCTGGACTATGATCATATATCGTCAGGCTCCACAACCAACACCATAAAAGTATAGTATATCACCTAAGATCCTAGTTTTTATCTTTGGACCATGTCTTGGATGAGGAGACCTATTCCTAGTATGTCAATTGTTAGAACCAAATTGATATACTACTTGTGGGATAAATATTTCTTCCTAAGGTGATGAGAATGACCCATGAGTCATAGAAATAGAGTTTTTCCTAAGGTAATTACTCTAATCTATTTCCTTGGTGATTCAATGCATCCCATGTATGCTAAATATTGGGATTTGGCCAATGTCTCTCTTATTAGTTAAATATTCATTTTAGGGAGACTATACCATGGTTCAAGGCCCAACGCATGGCCTAAAACCCCAAAAAGTAGCGTTTATGGCTTAAGTCCCAAGTTTTTATCCCTTAACAAACAATGTCTTAGGACAAAAGACCCTTATTTGGTTCACCAAGTCTTAGAAATAGACAAATATGCCACTTGTGGAATAAATATTTCTTCTCGAGGTGTTGTGTCATTATTGAGACCTTGTTGTCTTCCCATGAATCCTAAAAGTAGTTTATATTGTCTAATCTCCTAATATCAACCTCTAAGGTAGCATGCATGACCCAAATTCCTTAGGAGTAGATCATTAAGGACTGAAACACCAAATTTTGTCTTTGTAGTGTGGCTTGGATAAGGAGAAAGTCCCCTAGTTTATCAAACCTTGGAATCAAGCTCATATCCTAGTCTTATAACAAAGATACCATCCATAATGTCTTGGATGAGGAGATACATCCATAATGTGCCAAACCTTGGAATCATAACCATATGTCATTTGTGGGCTAAAGATTCTTTTCAAAGGCCTTTTTCTTAATTAGGGGCCTTAAGCACAACTCACAACCCCTAATGTAATAGTTTTGGCCTCAGATAATGTCCTTAGTGAGGTGACCCATCCTTGACCTATGCTAAACCTTGGAATCAAGCCCATATCCCACTCCCATGATAAATATTATGTATGGATGACCTATCTCATGGACTAGTTATCCATTAAAGGCCTATGTATTTTAGATATAACATTGGGGCCCAATTCCTTGTTTTTTTGTCAGTAAATAATATTTTGGGCTAGGAGATCGATCCCTAGTGTACCAAACCTCAAAATCGATCATGTATTCCATTATTGAGCGAACGATTACTTCTATAGGGTCCATCTCATTATCCATAGACTTACACATTAGCCATGTGCCTTAGAAGTCTTGTCTAGGGACTAGGCCCCTATTTTTGGCCCTAATTGATGTCCCAGGCCAAGATATTTTTCTGTGGTATTTCAAATCTATTTGAGTTTGTAAACCCTCCCATGCTGTCATTGTATGTTTCTAGTCTTACCATGTCAAATTTCAGTCCATACAAGCACAAATTGAAAAAATTTCAACGTTGTACCCATTCACATGTCAGTTATAAGCGAGGTCAAGTGCAAGAGCAGGCGCGCCTTGTTTTTGGGTTCTGATAGAATAACCAAAGAATATTTGATTGTCAAATTGTTTTTTTGAGTCATGTTTGAGTTCGGAAACCCTCCCATACCGTCAATGCATGTGTGTAGTCCTAGCATGTCAAATTTCAGTCCATAAAAGCACAAATTGAAAACATTTCAACATTGGCCCCATTCACATTAATTATTCTATAGGCTTGTTGTTTGATTGTTGAGTTGTTTTTGTGAGTCATGTTTGAGTCCAAAAACCCTCCCATACCGTCAATGCATGCATCTAGTCTAACCATGTCAAATTTCAGTCCATACAAACAAAAATTGGAAAAATTTCAACATTGGCCCCATTCACATTAATTATTCTATAGGCTTGTTGTTTGATTGCCAATTTTTTTGTGTGAGTCATGTTTGAGTCTGGAAACCCTCCCATATTGTCATTGTATGTGTATAGTCTAACCATGTCAAATTTCATTCCATACAAGCACAAATTCAAAAATTTCAACGTTGGCTCCATTCGCATGTCAGTTATAAGCGGGGTAAAGTACATGAGCAAGCACACCTTATTTTTGGGTTTTGATAGAATAACCAAAGAATATTAATTAATCCCGAATGAGATTCTCTTGGTTTTGAGAATAATTAATTCTCTAATGAACATGGGCAACCATGTGAATGTGGAAGCTCTAATTATGCCCCCCCCTCTCACATCACTCTTAATTCCCCCATACCTAATTTGACGTAATAAAGAACATGTAACACACTACATACAAAAATGACATAAAACTTAAAAACACATAATTAACTCGTATAAGTAAAAACTTGAAAAAAAATAAATCATATAAATACTAAATATATAATTAATAGAATAAATCATAGAAAACATATAATCACATATCTCACACATTTCAACTTTTAAATAGCATTCATCTTCTTCTTCATCCAAATCAACATCTGTATCATGCTCTAGTTCAAAATCGATAATGTTGAAAGGATTGTTCATATCAACATCATCATCAATGTCATTTTCTCTATCATCATTGATATCATCCATGAGAAAATTTTATGCTACATTTGGATGATCAACTTCTTTGGCTTCTTCATCTGACACACCTGCAGCCACCTACTCCTGATATTCATCATCATATTCTTCTTCAATATTATCTTCTTCCTCTACATGATTATACTTTACTGGTCTTCCTCTTGGATCATATCTAACAACGTATGCCCAACCTTCTTTACCTGGTACCTCTGAGTAAAAGACTTGCTCACATTGACTTGGAAGAACCTAAGGCTCTGCACCCAGTTCAAATGCCCTTGTATTAACCATAGTAAATCCATTAAGATGCTCAATAACAATTCTTTTAGGATCACTTCCATGCATCTGTAACTTGTACCATTTGACCTCAAACACAACTATTTTAAAGGAATTAAAATCACACTGAATTATAGCCTCCAAATACCCATAGTACCTATTTTTAGTTTCTTCTTGATGCCTGTCACTTCTAGAGGAAACAATAGTGACCTTAAACACTGCATTTATCCCGCAATCCGAGGTTTTCATCTTATCATCCAACTTTTTGATACGAAATTTACGACCATTACACCACATAACCTTGTGGTGTTTCAACTGCAACATGGACAACAAGTAAAAAATGCATTGTCAATTAATAAACGCCATATAATATGGACTTAGTAAATATATATTTCAAAAAATAATTGGGTGAATATACTTTCCTTTTTATCTTTTAAACCAAAGGCTAAATCAATTTCCCTTTGCGTAATATCAGGAAATTCATGTCGATAACGATGTATTGTTTTAATCATCTTACTGACCCCTTCCCATGATAACCTACCATAATATTCTTCACATCGTTCTATCCAATCCTCCATCCAATCAATATTGTTTGCAATGTATAAATGTAGATCATCCCACTCTCGACCAACTATATGAAACAATAACAATTCAATATCATTAATTAGCTATCATTAGCAAAGCTCAATATAGTTGATGGAATAAAAATAGATAGATGAGTATGATAATATAAAATTGAAAAATTAAATGTATAATATTAAATCTACAAATTCTAATTACCTTTCATGGTTCTCATTCCACCTTTCCCCAATAGGACCTCCCCTTCAAATTTGTTGATGGAGTCAAGATGCCAAATGCGAGGCACATTCATATTTTCTGCCAATTTAGGAAGATATTGACTAATATACACCATGCATTGATATACCATATAGCCCTCCACCATAGAACCCTCAGGACATGCTCTTTGTCTAAAAAAATCTTTCAATGACTTCAACTGCCTCTCCACCATCCAGATCGACCTTGTGTGTACTGGTCCATATAATTCAATTTCCTCAACTTGGTGTATGAGGTAGTGTTCTTGTGCATTGAAAAATGCTGGAGGTATATACTTCTACATTTCACACATTAGTCAGGGAATTTCTCTCTTCCAATACCTTATATCTTCTTTATGGTTTTCTTTAGATGAAAGCCACCTACAAATGATGCAAGAAAATAACAGGTTTGAACAATATCAAGGCATATATAAAATTGCAGATAAAACACAATATGTCAATAAGTTCCGCTACAAAGCACGTTTGAAGAAATTTTTTCCATATAAAACTACATTACTTACCTCATGTATTTGCCAAGATCATATATAACTTGTTTTATGTTGTTGTCAAAGCTATCTGGGAGAGATAGAGGTACAACATACAGTAACAAAAAGCAAATCATTAATATCTATTTCCAAATAAGAGAAAAATATTACTAAAAATATGTATACCAATATGGAAATATACCTAATAACTACCTTAATGAATGTATGCTAGTCATGTGTTTTAACCCCACCAAAATCACCTTTTTTCGTTAAGATATTTTGTATGTTCGAAGAAAACCCCGTTGGAAACCTAATTTTTCGAATGACCTCTTTTACAACATTGCTCTGTTGCTCTGTCAATAACCATGGAAGACTAATATTTTGTTCTCGACCATCACCATTAGAATTAATAATCACACTTTTCAATGCATGATTAGCTTCCTAGATGTCACTACAAATATTTCCAATTCTTTCTTTGTCAGTCTTTCCATCTAAAATTCACCATAACAATTATGTTATATTCTTCCCGATATGCATTGTATCAAACAAATGAACTATTTGTAGGTGCTCGTAGTAGGGCAACCTACAAAATTGTATGGGGTAACTTTTCATTCCTCGTGGAAGCCCATTCGTGCCTTAACGATATTCATGAAACATAAACCAAATCACATTAACACTAATTAATCAATATAGCTAAGTACTGCACTGAACAAAATTCACTAAAAAAAGTCACAAGATTTATATATATGATACATAAATAATTTCCATACCTTGACGATTTCTATTATATTCCAACTTCCATAGGTGAGGTGTCATTCTTTGTGGTTTTTTTCCATTCTCTTCTTTACCATTGAATTTTGATTTCTCGGTAGTTCGATAACTATGGTTCTTAGGAAGAAAGTGCCTATACTCATCAAACACTTCATTTCCTAAACTTCTTGAACGTCGAGATTTTATCCTGGGACCACGAACTGGACATACAAATTTACCCTTTGTTTGAAAACCTGCAAGATATATGAATTAATGTAGCAAACTATGATTACAATTTTAAAAAATGTATGATATTTTCAAAAAAAAATATAATATTAAAGGGCAATGGAAAGTTACATACCACAAAAATGTGTTAACCCCGGAGCATCATGAATTGTCCATGCAGATATTCCATGGAATTAAAATAATTTTTTCCCTATTGGTCTAGAGATGTCATACATAGTGATGCCAAATCATAACTTCAACAACTCATCGATAAGAGGCTCAATATATACATTCATATCTTTAACTTGGTACTTACCTAATTGGTTCACCATACATTAATTATATTTAGTTATATGTCCTCATATATAAAATATATAATTATCATGCACGAAACAAAGAAATGAAATATTATGTCATACTTTCAAGTAAATAAAGACAAGTTAATTTACCTGAAACAATCATCGCCAACACTGTGTGCTCTCTCTTTATCGACATCCAAGGAGGAAGGTTATTGTTTATAACAAAAACGAGCCACAATGAGTAAGTAGAATGAAGCTCTCCAAATGGATTGACACCATTAGCCGCCAATGAAAGTCTAACATTACGAGGTTCTTCTTTAAAAATTGGCCATTTTTCTTTGATGTTCTTCAATGCAGAGCCATCTGCAGGCATTCGAAGAACATCGTCTTCACTTCCGTTATTTTCATGGAAATCCATAAACTGTGCTATACTTTGCTACCTGAACAATTGTTGGAAACATGGAATTATGGGAATATAATGAAGAACTTTGTGAGGCACCTTTTTTGTTGCTTGATCGGTTCGATATCTACTTATTTGACATTGTGGGCATTCATTTTCTAATGCACATTGTCCACAGTATAAGATATGATCATTAGGACATGCATCAATAGTTTGATACTACATTCCAATTTCTTTCATAATTACATATATTTCTCGATATGTGCGTGGTAAAATATTTGACGGTTGTAATAGAAATTCACCTAACAATCTACACCATTCAAAAAACAAGTCAATGTAAACAATATTAATTATAAATATCACATCCCTACTTTACGAATTAATTAACAATAACAATATAGGAAAATAGTCAACCTTTATGTACATGTCAACATGACATAAATAATTCATTACATACCTTAGGATCTGTGTGAGGCATGTGTTTGATAAACCATTCAAAACCTTCAAGTTCACCAACAACAATATAGCAAATAGAAGATTTGTTGTTGAGCCTTCATAAATAGGTTGTCGTGACTTCTCGAGTAGAGGATCAACATCATGAATATCATTCTGATTGTCCTCATCCATTGGAGCAAATGTGTCTTGGATCAATATATGTATCTCAGCTTCCTGATTTGCATCAATAATGATATCTCTGTCCATATCATCATTAAGAACTCGATCTTCAATATTCTAATCTCCATGTTCCCCACCTTATAAAGTAGTATTTCTGCTACTACTTGGAAAATAACTCTCTGGCGGTCGACATTTTTGGGGCATTGTCTTTATATTTACAAACAATGTATTAAAATTAGTGTGTATAAAACATATTTTAAAACGATGAAACATTTGACAAATACATGACATGATCACTATTACAAAGAATACATTATATATTGAATAACGTCTTACCAAGGGACGATATTCATAACCCCCTTCAGCGTGCCCCTTCTCCCTACAATGTTTTTCAATTGATGTTATTAAAATTCTTCTATTTTGCAAGCCCCTACAATCATTGAAAGGGAAATAACATTTCCATCACCCTTTGCCTCCAATGCCACTCTAAACTAAGAAAGTCTCCTTGCATTTTCATTCATAGTATATTTATTTGACACAGTAATTGCCTATAAGAACAAATTAAATATTAATTTTTTATTTTTTTTTAAACATTGAAAAAAATTTAAAATCAAAATTTCATATACTTTGAGGTCCAATCATAGGAAATATATGTTTCAATGCTAAATTTTGAAAAACATATTAAAAAAATAATAATTTTGTTCAAACATTGATTTTTTATTTTTTTATTTTTTTTTAATTTAAAATTCATATACTTCGACGTTCAATTACACGAAATATATGTAGCAATGTTAAATTTTGAAAAAAAATATTAAAAAAAATAAATTTGGTTAAAACATTCATGTTAAAAAATTTTGAAATTAAAATTTCTTAACATAGCTTTATATTAAAAGAGAAAAAAATTAAAAAAAACTAACCTTGCAAGTCTAAAATCCAATCTATGTAGATCGAGAATTGGATGTGTTAAACCAATACGTGATAGAAAAAACACAACTCAAACAATCACCAAAACAATTGGCACAACTATAGCAAATTCGTCTTAAAGACATGCATTTATAGATTAATGCTCGTTGATATAGTGACGAAAATAAACAAGTTGACCTTGGAAAAATTCAATACTTGTTGCACTGTACGTGTGGTTCGCACATGTGGCACAAGTGTCGCTATAGTGACGAAGATTCATGGATATAGAGACGATTTTATGAATCTGTCGCAATATAGACGAACGTCAGGGCCAAACAAAAAAAATTAAAAGAAAGCCAAAATTTTAATGCAATTTTCCACGAATTATAGAAACGTGGAAATATTTCGTCGCATTTTGAGCCCATATGTACTAGTGTGAGTGTGTGCCCCGCTACGTTAAGTGCATCCTCTGTTATTCTTCCGACACCTTCTCCAAACCTGAAACAATAAAAGGAGGTGTAACATGTAAGAAATTTAGCCATTCTTGATTTTAATGATTCAACACAACATATAAATTCAACAATCATTTGGCTTCTTGCACCTACTGTCAACAATATCAGTTGCCTCCATAGAAGTTGAAGAGAGAACATCCTTGCCTAAATCTTGGATGGCTCCTAAGATCCAACTTGCAATTTACAAACAAAAATGTGCAATTACGATATAAGATGCGTGAAAAATTACGACATAACCATTAATAAATTGAAATAACGTAATTGTGTCGTGAACATTCACGTTCACATACCAACACCTCCATTGAGGCACGAAGTGATTCTCCAGGGAGTGTCTCGAAGAACATTTTTCCAACTTTGGATTTAATCACACAATTAATTACAACACCATTTGTGAAAAGTAAACCTGCAAGCGCTTTCTCACTCCATTCATCCGTCTTAAATGCCAATTCTTTTTCCCTAATGCAAGTACCCGCACAAATTTAGATAAATACTTGAGTGGAGAAATAATGGCGAGATTAGTTCAACACCCCAACACAAGTAGTTGCACCAAGTTTCAATTGCAATGACGCGCACAAACCCCAAAAGCACAAGCTGAAAAGAGGTCATTATGAGGCTTGAACCCTGATGCAAAGTAAAAACAACAACCACCATTGAGCATGAATACTTATACATCCCCATCTCAGGAGCCAAGTTATCCAACTTTGTGTTGCAACTGTAAAAAACTGTCAATATATATATATATATAGATTTTTAAATACACTAATGTTTCTTGAAATAGGATGATCGAGAGCACATTGCTTCAATGATGGTCGTCTCCTCAGTGACCATGTATTTCGCTTATCTCTTTATTGCTTTTAATGCCCAATGCACCTGTGTTTTGTCTTCCAACGTCTTCTGCTCCTCCAATATTGAATTTTGTGAAAGGGTCTCCTCTTAATAACATTTCAGTTCCACCATTTGATTTCTGGAAACCCTGGGAGCTGACTACTGGGGGGTTCAGTGAGAGATAAATTTGTTCCTTCATTCATTGACGTCTCTCCTTGCATTTACCGACAATCACATGGAAGACACTCACACATAATTTGATGAATAAAGTCTCTCCCACATAGTTTGATAAATGAGGTCTCTCACACATAGTTCGATGAAAGGTGTCCATTTGGACGTCATGGTTCATGCACTTAGTAACATGTTTACTTTTTAAGATAATGCTTTTATCAATTACATTATTTGTTGACACGTGCCAAATTATGGCCACCATGCGTTGTTACTTTTTTTATTTTTTTTGCATTGTTATTTTTTTGCGTGGTGCTCGATCACTGGCATATAGTTTACATTGTCTCCTCTGTTAGAATCTCGTGAAATTTGTTTTTTTCCTTTTCATTTTATAATCCTTCTAAACCTCGACCAAAATGATTCAAACTCAGACATACCCACTTTTCTCACGTTGGATCCCATGACAAAGATTAAGAAAATAGAGCTGGAAGCAACAATTGTGATGTCTATTTGTCTAGAAAACTTCTGCATCTTTCTTTCATCTGTTAAGTGAAGGTTAATGTGTAGAGAAACTCCAATAGATTTGTCCCATGCATGTTCATTGGTCAGATACTAATAAAATTATCTCATCTTTTCTTACCTTAAAGTATCTTCAGGCATTGCCGTAGCATGGGGATTTCCTGGTTCAAAGATCACTTTTCTACCGCCCCAAGCCCCCCCACCTTTAGTGGCATTTACCATGTCAAGACTGCAGTGTCTTCTCACTTCTATTCTACCAGCTCTTTTTTTCTCCTTCACTTTTTCGTCCAATATTCTTCTTATTTTCCCCCCGCAGATTATAAATGTTAACGACAAAGCCATCTAGCAGTGTCAACAATTACCTACATACAAATGAAATTGTCTAGTTTTCTTTCTTTATTAAAATCGTTACATGTTTTGTTGCTAATTCAAAATGCAGTAACATATACATACTTCATAGGAGTTGCTTCCAAACTCTCACAATGTACTGCAATACATATTATTGAACAAAGTTAAGTGAGAGTATCTCAATACCGACATTTACCAATGCCTAACCTAAAAAGAGATTGGAACCAATGGATGAATGTCTGTTTCTACGGTTTGCAATGACCACTGTATCTAACACCAAAAACAATAGTCATATTGATCATGTTGTATAGGGTTTTGATAAAATAATGTGAAAATAATGAATAAAGTAAAGGGTGTCATAAGGTTTTTGTGGTGCCTCTTCGTGAGTCCAAAATATGATTATTAAATTTTATTTTATTATATTATTGTGATTTTATATTTAAAAAATATCATCTTAACTGACAGACTATCTTGTGTTTTTAACTATTTTTAAAGTATTATTTTTTATTTTTTATTTTGTTGTATTAGTGATTTTATGTTTTACAAGTCAATTTTTTAAAATTCAAATTTTTCTGTTTTATTATTATTACCCACTAATTGTGTAAATAAATATCTCTTCCCGACCTRATATTGTATTCACACTTCATTTCTACCTTKAATRCACGAGGAAATGAAAGTCAACTMTAAATTTAAATAATTAATGACATGACATCACTAATTAGAATTTTATTATTAAATTACCTAATACGCAAGGTTATGGATTAATTTATATATAAATTATCTACTAGTCAAGGTTGTTTATTGATTAATGTAATGATTAAATTATATACTAATTTGTGTATAAGCATCATGTTTATTAATCTAATAGCCCATTTGATTTTGGATTTTTGTGGAATTACAAATGATCAATAAAAAACTTTCTTTTTATCAAGTCTCATGCTTATTGTTACAATCATGGGCCTTTTCACCAAGATAAGATTGATTAATATAAGAGAATTTTGTTTTTATTTTATCAATTTCTAATCCTTTTATATAAGACTTTAGTTTTTGTCAATTTTTTTTAATTATTTAGTTTTGCGAGGTATAAGGTTTGAACAGTGGAATTTCAATAGGTATTACCGAATCGTCCTTCTCTTATAGTTTGCACTATCTATTGCATAATACTAAAATGAACTTTGGTTAAATGTTTTAGTGGATGTTATCGTTGTCTTGATGACCCAACTTACAAGGCATACAAGATTTGAAAGTTCTCAAATTCCATCTTGTTGGTTCTGTTTAATCATATCTACTCTACTCTAATTAAATCTGGACACACAAATGGAGTATACATACATAGTACATAAGAAAGAAGATTGTTTGGAATGAATGGCAACTTAGAAGTCTAAGGTATCCATGACCAATGTAGCGTGGGAAAAAGTAAAGCATCCATGAAGGCACAATAAGAGGCAACACTTATGGATTAGTGAGTACACAACTACAACACATAGTTTGCATTTACTTTTAGTAGACATCCCCATTCCCACCTTCAAACTATGCTATTGTTTGAGGATTGAAAAAAAAACTGGAAGCAGTCACTTCCATTCTTGAATTATCGCGTTAGAAACTCTCAAAGTTTTGAAACAAATCTCAAAATAAGTATGCTTAGTGTTATCACATATAGTTGTAAGGGGTGTGTTTTCCCTAAGGATTTGGCCCTTGGGGGGAGAAAATGCGAGAAAAGGGGTTTAAAAAACCCACCATATGCATTTTATCCAAAGTCGAGGGACAGGTGGCAACAGATCAGCATTTCGCTCACTCGCGGAGCGGAAAAGTCAAAAGGCAGAGTCACGAGGACTCGCGAAACGCGAAGTCACGAAGCGATTTGGGTCGTTCGTTACAAAAGGACATGTGGCGCATGATCAACATGGAGAAAGTCGTTTCAGAAAATCTCAAGTGAGAAGTGCCGATAGCCGAGGTCCTGAAATGCCGATGGCCCGAGGTCCCGAAATGCCGAGGGTCCGAGGTCCTGATGGTCCGTGGTCCCAATGGTCTGTGGTCTCGAAATGTCGATATGATCTAGGGCATCCGATTCAAAGGGACGCGTGTCACCCGATCCGAGCAATCACAATTTCGTGACTCGGGGATTTCAGTGTGGAACACAATGTGAACTCGCGAAACGCAAAATCCTGAAACACCTGGGAATTAGGCCCACGATCATAGCCCAGGGTCATATGAAAGCAGGGCCGTAAAGGAAGGTATGCATCCGATTGAGCGGCAGGTAGCCGAGGCCATTTGAGGAGATGATCGTGGCCGTCAGATTCAAATCAAATCTGACCGTTGATCCAGATGGGCATTTTCGCGATTTCAAGCATCGGGATATTTGAAATCAAGGGAAGTGAAAACTCCCGAAATGCGAAATCCTGAAATTTCATATGGGATAAGCACGAGGTCATGGCCTGAGGTTGCGCGGGGCGAGGAAAGGAGCTATGCAAAAGATCAAAGCGCCCGAGTCAATCACAAAGAAGGATCTGCATGGCCTCGAGGTGCCATATTTGACTCAAAGGAGTTGTGAGCTTGCCTGGAACTTTCATGGATGTCAGGCCTCACCTTGATCCCGATGAAAGTAGTTAATGAAAATGGGGAATGTGGTTGAAACCTCGTTTCACCACATAAATGGAAAGCTTTGAAGAATTGGCCGTGGAGGGCAGACTGTTAGTCGAAAGTTCACCTGTCATGGATTTTCTTGCGAAGCCCATACTGATTTGATCTTGCGTCTGACAAAAGAATGTGAGTGCAATTTGACAGAGGAGGATGCAGACACCAAGCCTTGAATGCAATGACCAGAACGCGCTTCTGAAGGGAGCAAGTGGCTTTGAGTATAAATACTCAGTTTTGATATTTTGTTAGGGTTGATGGTTGAGCTAGGCTCTCGTATTGTAAAGTTTTAATGAAGCTCTAGTTCCTTTGGTTATTTATCTGTATTTGAGACTTCTTGTTTAATGTAAGTCAGTTTCCTTACATATATCTGTATCAACTATGTTAGAACACTTGGGCATGGATGATCCATTCGAGGGTAGTTATGTTTTTGTGATGTAGGTTTGATCACAGTGACATCACGACCAGTTTTAATCAGTTTCTTGTGCTGTCTTTTCCCCCAACGTTGAATGACTTGGGCATGGATGATCCAGCCATGTTGTTGTTATTGAATTGTGATGTATGTTTGATTTCAATCCAGTGATAATTTCATTCAGTTCCTTAAAACTATGAACCAAGAGGATATTGTCTTTTGAGTTTTTCCTCCTTAGGCTACTGGAAGACCGGATGTCCATAAAAGACCTCTTCACTCTCCTCAAGTTCTTCCCCCTACTCACCTTTACTACAACTTACTGACTGAAGTTAGATCAAGACCTCATTTTCTTGTACATACTGCCCCAATTTTCTGAGTTAAAACGATATTCTCTCGAGTCTGCCCCATTTTACCTCTTTAAATCCATTAACCGTGACATATAAATTGATGGGTACTTGGCTTACCTCTGCCACATTCCAGAGGTGACTTTCGATACTAACATTTTTGGCACCATTTCCAGGGACGAATTGAAGATTTTCCTTGGGTAGAATGACAATGAACTTCTGATTCTGAAGGTGCATAAGAAATCAGAACCTTTAAAGATTGAGCTTGCACTTGGCGACTCCACTGTCTCGGCTCCACTGTTTCAGTGTGACTGCTTCTGGCTACACCTGGTAGCCCCCTGGGAGAACACAATGATCAGATCTGGCCTTTGATGGTGAAAAAAGACCAGACACACTCTTACTGCATATCATTCACCTGGCAACTCCATGGTTAAAGGATCGATTGGCGACTCCACTGGTTAGAGATGGAAAAAATCCTGGCTCGAAGGTTTGTTGCCTTTAATTTCTCTGATGTTCCTAGTTTTCCCAATGTTGTTCCTACTCCAAATGAATGGAGTGATTTTTTTCCCAAATTTAGAGAGCATAAAGATGACAACCCTACCGAGCATCTCCGTGAGTTTCATAAATTCATGCATCAGTGGGGAATACATCATGAAGATGTATTATTGAAAATGTTCATGTTATCGTTAGCAGGAGATGCTCGTGAGTGGTATTTCTCCTTACCCCCTGCTAACATCTCTTCCCTGAAGCAGTTTCATGCAGATTTCAATAGACATTGTCAAAAGTTTTATTCATCTGAGTTTATTTTTCATAACTGTTATGAGGAGTATAAAGACTATGTTATAGATATGACTGTGTCTAATGAAAGCTGTGAGGATGAAGACTGCGAGGAGGAAGAAGATTCTTTGGGCGAAGTAATGGAACTGGTAAAATCTCTCTCTGCCAAACTAGAATGGTTAGAATCTATGGAAAGCGCATAGGATTTTCCAGTCCCTGAGGCAGATGTTCTTATCATCTCTATTGAGGATGATTATGAAGATTTCATAGCTGCAGAGGCCCTACATCCTGCTCCTAACGCGCTTGCTGTCCCAAGCTTTGATTATTATTCAGATGAGGAACAACAGAGCCCCACATCACAGTTTGCTGACCAGAGGAGAAACTAGCTTGTATATGACAACTACGAATCAAATTCTGAGCTGGATATGCAGGATTTCCAAGTGTAGACTACAGAGCCTTATCCTCTATTTGCTAAAGAAAAATATTATGAGGAAATCAACCATCCTGGACCTGCAGAAGACACTGAGCAACATATGGAAGAACAATGATTTCCCACGATTTCTGCTTATGACGATTATGAATCTGACCCTTGGGAGAGCCATGAAGAAGTAGAGGAGCAACAGAAGGGGTAGGAGCAACAGAAGGGGTAGTTTGTCTCCCGTCCAGAGCCTGTCAGTGAGCAACCACCACCTGAGATTAGTTAGCTCGCATCATCCATTCACCCACTTGTGCTTACCAGAGATATTCAACCATGTGTGAGCAGCTGTGTAGCAAAGAAGGATGTCTGTTACAAATTTTCTAGAGTTTTCCGCTTGGCCTCCGAGCCCGTGAAGGAATACATGGAGCTGCATTTCCTTCATGCCTTGGAGCCACCTAGCTTTTTCTCAATTTCAACCTTTGGAGGAAAGCTGAAGGATGTAACCGTTCTTTTTTCACGGTTGCATTATCTGTTATCAATCACAGAAAAAGTGAAGGAGCTTCCAGTTAGGAAGCTACTTGAATGGCTATGGTGGAAATTTTCTTTCACCTAGCACTGTGTAAAAATCAATTAGTTTAGGACTGTATATAAATAATCTCCTTGGAGCATGTGTGTTTATTTTTGTTTTTACTTATCGACTTTTATTCCTCAGTAGGGTGTTTTGAGCTTGACCCCATAGCCCAACGAAAGGTGACTGAAACTACAAAAGGGGATCTTAGAGCCTCGCAGGGAGGACTCTATCCCCCATGGAGCCTAATGTTATCACATATAGTTGTAAGGGGGGTGTTTTCCCTAAGGATTTGTCCCTTGGGCGGAGAAAATGTGAGAAAAGGGGTTTAAAAAATCCACCATATGCATTTTATCCAAAGTTGGGGTGTATGAAGGCGGGGGACAGGTGGCAACAGATCAACATTTTGCTGACTCGCGGAGCGGAAAAGTCAAAAGGCAGAGTCATGAGGACTCACGAAACACGAAGTCACGAAGCGATCTGGGCTATCCATTACAGAAGGACACGTGGCACAGGATCATCATGGAGAAAGTCTTTTTGGAAAAGCTCAAGTGAGAAGTGTCGATAGCCGAGGTCCCAAAATGTCGATGGCCCGAGGTCCCACAATGCCAAGGGTCTGAGGTCCCGATGGTCCGTGGTCCCGAAATGACGATATGATCTAGGTTGTCCGATGCAAAGGGATGCGCATCACCCGATTCGAGCAATCGCGATTTCGCAACTCGAGGATTTCAGCATGGAACCACTACTACATATTGAAAAATTTGCAACGACCACTTGCGACGAAAGTACTCTTTTGTCGCAACATGCAAGAGAAAAAGTTCATTTTTTCTAAATCTACCCCGTATTCGTCGCAATATCGACGCCTACAGTTTGATTGAATTATCATGGTCAATTTTCGTCAAATATGCGATGAACATTGGTTGTCCGTCTCATATTCGATGGAAGTTGACCATAATAATTTAGTTAAAATTTACCGTTGAAAATGACCTAAAATAAATAGGTGGAAAAAAAATATATTTTTAGGTCACTGTCGTCGCAATGGCGACGATAGTGACCTAAAATTGGCCTATAAATATTTTTGATGTAACATCATCCACATTTTCCTTGGCTTCACTCATAATCACACCATCCCTTCATTAAGGGGAAATCAAACATGTTTTCTTTATATTGACATCTTATTATTCTAAATCCATTTTGGATTTTTATCTTTTTATCCAAGTTGGCCTTTGGGATGATTTATTTTCTATGCAAATTGACTCATATGTTCTTTTATTCCCCAATATTCTTGGAGCTTTGATGGAAATCATTCATTGGATTTAAAGGTATCTACTTCCCATGTACTAACCAACCCCAACATTTGTATCATGCATTTTTAAAAATGGGGTTCCCAGGGCCACATTCAACATTAGTAGTAGGAGAATTTGTTCATATAAATTGTTAGTTAAGGTACCTAAATTTGTTTTTGAATTTAGTGGAAGAATGTTTGATTTTCTATTTGGAAAATGGAAAGTTGAATGTTCTATGATGTCATTTGCAGTGCAGGTGATGTTTCTTGTAGTTGCAAC
>JASDQU010738035.1:16734-27679 GCA_032191745.1 Picea mariana | reverse complement strand
TAAAGTTCATGAAATTTAATGATATTTAGATTTTATAATGTCTCAACAAAAGAATGGGTTATTAATTATGTCGAGACAAAAAAGGTTTTAGTTCCATTCCAACTTTAACAAGGGATGTTGTGGAGGTTTTGGAGAAACAAGTCCCTTCCCAAAAGGTAGAGGAGTTTGTTGTTTTGCTTTGTCATGACACAGAAGCTTATAACATGGCAGACAAATTTGAATATAATAAGCTAGGGCTATGACTACATGTGAAACCTCCAAAGCTCAGGTAAAAAATATATTAAATAGATCTATGTCCACATTTGTTTCTATGTAACACATAGATCTATGCAGTAGCTCCAATGCACATTTGCATTCCATGCAACGTATTTTCCATAGATCTATATTGACACGAGATGTTGAGTGGATAATTGGGTGGAAAATTCCATGTGTTGTCCATCAACATGTGAGTCACATCAACCTGTGAGTCACAACTGTGACAATCTCATCGAAATCGGTATACGTTTTACATAGGACCCTGGTTAACTTGAGCTATGGAGGGATAAGGGGAAGGATGTTCCCCTTCACTGGCGTGTCTTCAACTTCATCTTTTACTACCTAGATTATGAATCCATTTGCTCCTGCAAAACAAAATTTGATTTTTTTAGCTGTAAAAATTTATCCACAAATTTCAAAGAAAAGGATGGTTATAGAACCTGTAGCTATGGATCTGCTTCCACAAATATCTTGTCCATAGTTTTTCAAGTTCAATTTCTCTAGTGCTAAGTGAAGACACAGGGTTTTCCAACCATGATTTACGAATTATGGTCATGGTGCCATAGGTTTCCACGAAATTTTGTCTCTCATGGTTTCCACGAACTTGTGCATAACAAGATGATTTCTTTATTCATAATTCATGTAGATCACGGTGCTTTTGGTCAATATAAATGGCATAAACGAAGAGAATTAGAGGCTCAACTCTATGTTCAAGAACATGTGTTGTAAATATAACCACCTGCAAAAATATATCATGTCTATGTTGCAATGGCAGAAGGAAGCAAATATTAAAAACATGTATATCATACTATTTTGGAAGCTAATTTGACTTTAGCACAGACGGAGAAAAGGAGAAGAAGAATGTCAAATTTATGAATGAACAAAATCTTCCTTCAAAGAATTTAGGATCCTGACCCATTGTAAAGATACACAATGTGTGTGTGTGTGTAGCTCTGGTGCTACTCCCTTCCCTGATGCTCTCTCTACTTCTAGTTCCTCTGACCTAGATATGGGTTATGCATATAGACGATGCAACCTAAGTTTTGGGTTCCCTCAAGACAGAGGAAAATTTCAAGTCACCACATTAATGAAACATGATCAAGAGGGGAAAATCAGGCCATATAATGTCTGTGGAAAGTGAAGTGCCATGCAGTCTAAATCCCCAAGGGTAGGTTGATTTGATTGAGTCAATGAACTTGAACCTGTTTACCCCACATCTATATAGTACCATTAGCATATTATCACATTCTCATGCAAGTAACAGTTCCAGGCATGCAAGAAAGAAGAAGAGGTTGAAAAGCTTGAAGAAGAAGTTGTCACATTGAGAAGTAAAATCCTTAAGATCAACAAGAACGTTGAAGAGACATAAAGATCCATATCAGTCATAGATAATGAAGAGAAGCACTCTAGGTTTCTATAAAATAAGAATGAATAAAATAGAAAGAGTTATGCAGAAGTACTCAAAGGAAGGAATCATGGTCAACCATAATCTAAGAAAACTATTGAAGATACATCTTCAAAAAGACCATCCATGTTCAAGCTACAAAGAAGCTTCAATCATGATTATGATCAGTCAAGACATAAATTCAGAAGGACTACACCACAAAGAATATCATTCACCCCCAGGTATGCAAATTTATTTTATGGTCATTGTTTTTATTGCACTAATTTTGGACATAAGGTTGTAGATTGCAGGGATTATAAAAGAAATGTTCAAGGAAGAAAGTCCTATGTGGCCCCACGTAACATTGAATGTTACAAATGTCATAACTATGGACACATAGCTAGTGATTGTAGAAGCATGATCAATACTTCCATGAAAGAGAACACTGATATCAGATATAAGAAAGTATGGATAAGAAAACACGAAGAATAGGTGAACAAAGACCGAGTCCTAGAGATCGCAAGATTGGCAATAAAACGAGATGAAGAAAATTCTACAAAGAAAAAGAAATATGTCAGATACATAAAGGTTTGGAAAATAACTGAAAGAAAAGAAGGACAGGTAAATAAGGAACAGGTTCAAGAGATTGTACTTTCAGGAATTGTAGTGAAAGGTGAATCCACAGACATAAAGAAAGAAGTCAGAGCTCAGAGAGATGATGAATCTACCAATGAAGATGATGATGAATACACATCAGAGAAGGAATTGTTTCGAGCCATCCGGCTTAGAAACTCCCAAGTAACATGAATATTAGACAGGGGGATTCTATGCGATAGTTGTGACAGACCAAAGAACCATCCTTAGAGCAGCTTGCAGATTTTGAGTAGACAGATTCAGAGAAGTCAGTTAGTAGAAGTACAGTTTGATAGTTGTAGTAGTGAATACTTCATGATAGTATAGTAATAAATGGGTCAACATTATGGACAGTTGTGCAGTAGAGTCTTGGACAGTATGGAAAGAGATGGATTTGTAAGAACACTTAGCAGGTTTGGGCAGATATATGACAATGGACGAGAGCATGGATTCATATATTTGTTCAGATAGTGGTTCAGAGACAAATGAACATTATGGATGTTAATTACACAAGAAATGGATCGAACAATGTTAATGGATTCCAAATTGACAGATATTTTTTGGACACGTGCAGTGCATATAGCAGTTCACATTCAAAATAGAGTAATTCTCATAAACAACAATGATAAAACTCCCTACGAGCTATGGAAAGGAAAACCAACAAATTTGAAGCACTTCAGAGTATTTGGAAGCAAATGCTACATCAAAAGAGAAGATGGCATAATGGAAAAGTTTGACTCTCATGTGGAAAAAGGAGTACTTGTTGGTTACTTAAGTACAAGGAAAGAATACAAGTGCTACAATATGAGATTGAACAAAGTTGTGGAAAGCATCAATGTAACAATTGATGAAACAAGTGGACGAGAATCTATTAACACTTTGTAAATTTGTTGGGCTGATAAAACAAATGATAGAGGTAACCTAGAAACCACTTTAGAGATGGGTACTAGCCTGCTCAACTCAGAGAGGGCTCTCTTCTGTCACTTGGTTTCTAATAGATGAGTTTTCTTTAATAAATCATCGACTAGGTTTTGTTGCTATAAAGGGTTTTTTATAATTTTGCTGGCAAGGAAGGGGAGGGACACTTAGGGCTATGGAGTCAAACTTCCGAAAATGAATGGATGCATTGAATGGTCGGTATAAATCTCCAGAGGATAAAGGATAAATGACGTGATAAATTTGAGTTATAAATTGTAATTTGCGGAGTGTAAGAAGAAAGGAAAAACATATAACTGTATCAGAGCATTAAATAAATTAATTCCGACTTAGTTAGGAAGAAATTAACATAGTTTAAATTGCTTCAGCCAAGAACATCACAAGATGAATTCTAGGCCTTTAACTATCCAATTTAAATAGAAGATAGTGAAAATGAAATTTAAGCAAACGGGAAATGCATACGAAGAAAGAAGAAGAAACTCAGACCACCACCGTTAGAATCTTTTCATGGAAAATTCAGGACATATGCATGTGTATTCTATTCAGCTTCAGAAAATCACATTCAAGTTCCAGATAGCTAAAATAGTGCCCTTGCACTCCTGCCAACTCCTAATACAATCGAAACTTCTGATATTTATACAAGCTGAGTTCCTTCATTTTGAAACCGATTACAATGATTAAAATGAAACGTTTCAGTTTTTTAAACCGTTTACAATGATTAAAATAAACACTTCGGTTTTTTAAACCGTTTACATTGATCACAAGAAAAAGTTTCTTGGTCTGGATTCTAGATCCTCTAGAATTTCAGTCCCTTTCTTTGCCACTTGCTCTTCTCTGGTCTTTCACGTGGTCTGTCATCTTTAGTGACATCTGGAAATAATCTACTGGGCCCTGGAAAACTGCATTTTTTCTTACCCAACCTGATTATTTCCTTCCATTGCAAGTTAGAAGGGATATCATAATATATCATTTCCTTTATCAAAATCTTCAGGTCAATGCAGGAAGCATATGACATCTGGAAGTCCCAGCTTAATTGTTTTGAACTAATTCAGGATTTCAAAATCTGTAATTAGATGCTCAACCAAAATAGCTCCTTTCAGATTTTCCTCCAGGGTTTCAAACTTGGAACGATCCATTCTGCACTGATTCAAATGAGCATTGTATTCTTCCTGATCGTACAACTTTCCCTTGCCATCCCAAAATGGTGGGAGGCCTTTCATAAACAATTCTTCGAGCAAATCCTTGAACTCATGTACACTATGTTCCATCTCTGTTTCCTTGGTTTGGACTTATTTCAACAGGTTATGTTTAGAAATAACCATCCTGGCCCATATAATCAATGTAGTTATGTCATTAACTCCAATACTTTGAAGGTCTGTAGTAGGAACAACATTGAGTTATGGCATTTTGTGCCCATTCTGATGGTTTTTTTTCTAGAGTTTCATTCACAACGGTGCATCTGCTTCTGGCTGTGATGGCTATGTTGTCTTTATCATTAATGAAATTCAAATATACTTTGAACTTGGCAGCTTCGGTAGCTATAGAGTCCCAGATGATATGTTTGGCCCCCTGCAATAGACCTTTGCCTCTTAACCTCATATTCAATTTACCTATTCTTTCTTGCAGGACTCCATTCTCCTTTTGAAATTGATCCATTCTTTCATCCTTTGCCTGCATCTCCTGCTTCAATTTATCTATGCTTCCCTATAGCCTTTTATTTCTCCTTATTTCAAGTTAAATTGTGACATATCCTGGACAATTCCTTCGGTGTTTGACCCAACTTCTGCAGCAGGAGCTGAAACTACAACCTTGTTTAGTAATTATGTCTACTCTTGTCACCATTTCACCTTTTCTCATTCTAGCTGCAACACCCTAGCCTTGTATTCCAATGCCTCTTGACGAAGTGTTTCCTTTTCCTATTCTAGAGAAACCAATTATGTTGTTTGTGGATGCTCTATAGTAGACATTTTAATTTCTTCTTCAAACTTTGAATTAATTTGTCTTTCTCATCCAATGAATATTTCAATCCTTGGAGGCCTTCAATTTCCAACCTCTTGACCTAACTCTACCAAGCTCTATTAGATGTCTTCTCCTACCTCAACTGTCCTTCCAATTTCATTGCATAAGATGACATTTTTGAGTTCTTCAAGCTTAAACTCAGGTAATCAGAATACAACATATCACTAGTATGCTTATGGAAGTTGACCTTGTCTGGAGAACTGATGTTGTCATATCTTATCTTTATCTCAGAGACTTTGTCTTCATCTGCAACTGTAGTGTTAAAGGTCCTCTTTTCAACATCCCTTACTATGCATAGAGAATATTTATGCTGAGAAATATTTTCCACTTCAGGGACTAAATCCCTCATATCACTCATAGTTATGTTTCCCTTCTCATCATATTGTTTTTCTGAATCTTCTTTAAATTGATAAACTACCTCAGATGTTCTATCAAAGATATATTTCTTGCTGCTAAAGGTTCTTGAGTTTCCTTCACTTTGGAGTTTTCTTTCCTTTTCAACCTCTACAGTGCTAGTACCATTTTCCACCATATCTAAATTTACTTGTTCTCTAGGCTCTTCCTCTTCTAAATCCACTATTTGTGGAGACTATGTAATCTTCATATTCTTTGGGACAGTTTGCTGGTCATTGATGCCCAGGGCCTCTGAACTGCTTCTCTTGTTGTAAACACTTATCTTAAGAACTTTGACTATCAATTTCTGAGGAGCTTGTTGTATTTGACTTTGTTGCAGGGTTGCCTCCACTTGTTGTGTTTGCAATATTGCTTCCATATCAACACAAACTTCTAGATTTTCCAGCTTATCAAAACCCTCAACCTGTTCATGCACATAAGGGGCATGTTTGTTCATCAATCTTCTCTTGGATATGATTTGGTGTAGATCATATATTCTTCCCTATAGCTGTGAAAAAACAACTTTTTGAGCTTTGCTTGAATCTGAGATAAGCATAATCTGGTTTTGACAATGAAGGGGCCAATGATAAAAGGGAACTTGAGGTTAGATGCTTTGTGCAACTTCAGGAAATGATTTGTCTCATATATAACTCTTTTCCTGATGAATTCAAGGGAAAATATTCTAGGGGTCAAAAAAATAGGCAATTGGTAAGGGTATTCATGGAAACCATAAACCCAGATTATTGTTGAGTGCATGAATAGTACCCAATACCCCACTCTGTTCTCTGAATTTGGCTAGAGATAGCTACTCATGTCGTCTAAAACTCTAGGTAGGATGGTATAGAAAATGTTTCTTTGGGAAATTCTCTCTTGTTGGTTTCCGAGAAAATTCTCAACAGATAGGTGTATTATCTTAAATGTCTTAGAGAGTGAAAATTTACTCGATATTTATGGATATTATCAGCTAGGAGTTGATCAAAACTGATACGGACTGACAGACCAGACTCTGAATTAAAAAAGGTCAAGAGGAAACCAAGCATGATTTAACCACATATTTGTCATTGTCTAGACCTAAAACTTGACTCAATAAGGAGCAGACCCATTAGATTTCAATGACCATTATATTTACATTCATCGGTAAAGACAAAACCTCTGAAAAATGTTCAGGTTTGATAATTGTCTGTAAAAATAGATCTCGGACCTCTGATGGACATTCTCTATATACCCTAATCAACTTCTCTTCATTGAAAGGTTCATAAATTGTGGAAAAATACTTTGGTATACTGATGAATCTTGAATTGACAGACTCTCTATTCTACACAATACCTCGGACCCTCATTTATTCACAACGACTCTTTCTTCATGGGAATATTGTTCGACGCACCAAACTATAAATTCGAGAAATGATTTCAATAGAATAAGGTACTATGGTGGCCTAGACTACTTTGAGGAATGGTATACATATTCCTACTTTATCGAGCAGGTTTCTCCTGGACACAGAGATGGGCGAAATAGTGATTTTGGTATAAAAAATATATGAACCTCGGTCAATTAGGGCTTCTTCATTTTCCACAGGATCTTGTTATGTTACTGAGGTTATGATGGCATCCATGGTTGTGATGAAAAATACTTGGAAACGAGCAGAAATGGCGTGCAGTTGGTGTATTGTTGAGATGCAGTTGAAAGATGGTGGTCGCTCCAAGGTTTTAACGGTCAAACATTCAAAATAAATTAAAAGAAATGACAAATTTCCCTTTTATACTTTTCCAGTTTTCAGGGGCATGAGAAAGTGAATTGAGGCAACCCGTTTTTCATCTCAAAATGCACCTGGTGGTGCCACGTAACCTCGAACGAAAACCATAGTTTAAATTTCATCCTGCTCTCCAAAATTAACCCATGCGCAACTTCTCCCCCGGAAATCATTCTCTACCGTTGATCTTGAGAACTCGCGATCTGTGATGTGTCAAGCCCGATCATCTTTTCGCTCCTGCCAGATTTAGCCTCTCCCTGCCATATTTATCCCCTTTCCTTTTTTATCAGGCTTTCAAACCAATTTAGCATTCTGCTAGATTTTGAAATCTTGATTTCACACAAAAACTTTAAGGGTGACTAACAAAATCAAAGGAAGAAGAAAATGAATCAGTGGAACAAATTTATGAAGAATAAGAAAAAAATGAAGAAGAAGTAGAAGAAGAAAATGAAGAAGATCAGACAGAAGTAGAAGAACAAGTTCAACAAGTGCCTCCAAAGAAACCTTGCAAAGGAGTACAAAAGAATCATCCTTCATATCAGATTATCAGAAACAAGGATGCGAGAGTTGAGAGTAGAAGAAGAATCTGTTCACAAGAACAAAAGCACCTAGCACTCTTATCTACGATTGAACCAAACAGTTTTGAAGAGGCCAGTAAGGATAAACTCTGGAATAAGGCCATGGATGAAGAATTGGATCAAATAGAGAAGAATGACACTTGGGAATTAGTTCCAAGACCAAAGAATGTGATTGGCACAAAGTGGGTTTTCAGAAATAAATTGAATGAAGATGGACATGTTACAAGGAAAAAAGCTAGATTGGTATGTAAAGGATACACATAGGTTCAAGGAATTGACTTTGAAGACACATTTTCCCTAGTTGCCAGAATGGAAGCAATCTGTTTGCTCTTAGCTTATGCATGCTCCAAGAATATTGAAGTGTATCATACGGACGTGAAATCAAATTTTCTGAATGGGGAACTTGAAGAAGAAGTCTACATTGAACAACCAGAATGATTTCAGTTGTCAGAGAACGCAAATTACATGTGAAAATTGAAGAAGGCCTTGTACGATCTAAAATAGGCTCTTAGAGAATGGTACTATAGATTGGATAAATATTTACAGCAGGGAGGGTTCAGAAAAGGAAGTCAAGACAACAACCTCTACATCAAGGTAACTCAAGATAGTATTTTATTAATTGAAGTTTATGTTGATGATATTATTTTTGGAACTAATGATGATAGGTTAAGCCAGACATTAGCGAAGGATATGCATAATGAATTTGAAATGTCATTACCTGGAGAACTATCCTTCTTTCTGGGTCTTTAGATACGTCAAAGCAACCAAGGCATTTTTATTTCTCAAACTAAGTATATCAAAGAAACACTAAAGAGGATCGGAATGGAAGATTGCAAACCAATTACCACTCCTATGCAAATCAGTTGCAAGTTGAGAAAAGATTATGATTCAAAGTCTACATACCAGAGGAAATACATTTCAATGATTGCTAGTTTACTATATGTGACAACATCTAGACTAGATGTAATGCAGAAAGTTAGATAGGTGGCATAATTTCAAGCAACACCAAAGGAATCACATGTATTAAAAGTGAAGAGAATATTCAGATATCTCAAAGGAACATAAGAGTTAGGATTATGGTATTGAAAAGGAATGGATCTATCACTTATCGCCTACACAAATGCAGATTGGGAAGGTTGCATTGATGATCGACGAAGTACTAGTGGAGCAGTGTTCAACTTGGGTGAGTGTTTAGTATCTTGGCTAAGCAAGAAACAATCATCAATATATTTATCTATAGCCGAAATAGAGTATATTGCAGCAGCAGGATGTTGTACTCAGGTTCTATGGATGAAACAATTTTTTACAGATATAAAGGTTGATTATGATGAGCCCATTCCAATCTATTATGATAATACAAGCGCCATCAGTATTAGAAAGAACCTGATGATGCACTCCAAGACGAAGCACATTCCAATAAAGTATCATTTATTATGGGAACATGTTGCAGAGAAGAACTTCAGAGGTGAGTATGTGGGCACAAAAGAACAAGTGGGAGACATCTTTACAAAACCGCTTCCACGAGAATCCTTTGAGTATCTTCTCCAGAGACTCGGAATAGTTTCTACTCCAAAATGAATTCTTTTGAATGTTTATCTTATATGTCTTAGATTTACACGAGGAATCACCATAAAGAGGACAATTCAGGTTGGGAGATCAATTTCAGGAAGAGTTTAGTTAGGGGGAGCAACCCCGGATGGAAAGATACTTTGACATTGATGACAAATTGGGAGAGATTTATCAGATGCAAAGGTAAATGCTTGGAGAAAGAGCACAGAGGCATGGTTCCATGGGGAGTGATGGTCACAGGGGGAGGATGAGTGATATGACTTCAGTATTTCATCAGAGTGTTTCCATAAATGCCAAAGGGGGATATTGTTAATTATTTGGGTTAGTTGTCATTGATGTCAATCCTTGAAGAAAGTATTGTAGCAAATTTTGGTAGCACAAAGGTTTGGGTAATGGACCCAAGTTTGTTTGATGTATAATGGTATGTGTTTTAATATATTTGAAGGTAATATTATTCTAGATGGATAGTACATTTCATGTCATTTCCGGTGTTATGTGGAACGTCACATAACTCCTCACGGTTAGAGAGTTATGGCCATGTGAAGTTGGAGAACCCTCATGAGTCATCAAGAAGCCCTAAAAGGTCAAAGTAGTCAAAGTGGTTGCAAAGAAAAAATTATTTAAATAATAAAGTGAAGTGATGAGTGTACTATAAGTCAAAGTGGATACAAAAGAAATTATTTAAATAATAAATTTAATGGATAAATTACTAAGTGGACAAGTGGTTAGAAGTGGGTTAGCCCTAAAATAAAGAAATTGGTTTAAGATGGTTAGAAGATAACCCCTTGAGGAAGCTACATAAAAGTATAAAAAAGAGGAAAGGGTATCTCATTTAATTACACTTGAGAATATTGAATATATACAAGTGACTGAGGTAACCAAAGGATATCTAAGGAAAATTTTAGAGGGAAGGTGAAGTGAAGAAGGCTGAAATTCAAGGGAGGATAAATTCTTTTGATGATGTTTTCTAAGGTATGTTATTTACAGGTCATCTCACCATTTTTGCAATAATTTTTTTTATAGAATGATTCAGACTACGAAATATGGAGGCCATTGAATAAACATATCAAAGTTTCTATGATAAAAATTTCAGCTTGTGGGTCGTTGCATTTTTGGAGTTACACTCGGAAAATAGGGTTTGTGGCTAGTTCTAAAACTAGTCTAAAACAAGTGTTTTGGGTAAAAACGTCATAACTTATTCATAACATATCCAAATTCAGTAAGACCAAATGTATTGGTTAGAGTACATTCTTTAGTATTTTGTGTACCATTTTTCAGATCCATACAACAAATATTCTGTGTAGGGCACGCTCTATAAGTTTTCTCTTTAGAACAAGCCAGAACTCAACAAGGTATGCCATTTTTTCTATAACTCCTTTTCTAAGAGGTACCAAGTAGTGAAACCTGGAGGAATTGCATAAAAGACAC
>JASDQU010738034.1:132703-163374 GCA_032191745.1 Picea mariana | reverse complement strand
TGTTTATAATATCCAAGACCCCTTTAAAAAAAAAAATGTGAAAAAATTAATTTGTGTAATTTTCAAAAGAAAATTACATACATTCACCTTATTCCTCCACCCTTCATCATCCTCCACTTTTCTATATTATATTTTAGATTTCAAAATATAATAGAAAACCTTTAATACTTTCAAAAAAAAGTAAAAGTATACCTTTTTAACTTTTGAAAAAACAAATTTATGCTCCTTATGAAATTTATACTCTTAATAATTTCAGCGCTCCTTATGAAATGCATCGTTTCTTATGAAATAATGCAGCGTACCTTATGTAATTACCGAATCTTTTTCAGCGCTCGCTGGAGGAGATAAGGAGTGCGCTGTAGCAATTGTAATTTGGGCAGCGAAAAACTGTGCACAGATTGGCTGTCACGCGTGCTGTCACGCAGTCTCTGTTGGTAAACAGCTCGTAAGTATGATAACAAGCCGTAACACACAACCTGCAACAAAGATTTTCGACGCCTTTCCCCCGCGCTCTGGACCCTCAACAGCAAACTAAGCACGCTCCAGAACAGTGATCGTCTACAACAACCCTTCAGACTCCACAACAACGATCTCTCCACGTTGCTGCTCCTTCACCAGATCGAGAGCATCCTCTGCGGTTTTCGGTCTCATTTGTTGCGATCTCTCCTCGGCTCAACGCGGCTGGATTTCAGAGCGGCCTCTTCCGGTCTGCGTCCTCCTCAGCACTTCCTCGGCTCTGATACCACTTGTTGTAATTGTCAGTGCGGAAAACACAATTACCATAAGACAAACAATACAAATGCAAACAGAAAAGACACAGCGATTTACGTGGTTCACCCAAAGGTTGGGCTACGTCCACCAAGCATAGGTATCGGTCTTCTTATTATTCAGCTAATGGAGATTACAGACAGGCTCACTCCTCTCAGACACACTCACAGCCTCTACGGGCATACAAATTTATAGCAATATATGAGAAACTGATTAATAAATGTAATCTCATCCATAGTTTAACTTAGGTGCATTGGTTTCAACCAATCCTGATTTGATCTCACCCATATTCTAACTTGGTTGCCTTAGTTACAACCAATCCTAATTTATAGGATCTAGAATCCTATTCACGAGTAAGTTGTTTTCACCGTTTCCAACACTTATCTGATTGAAAGGAGTCATAGATAGCCACAACTTACAAGAAGCACAAAAAGGAAAGGAAATTACAACATAGAGCCAGAGCGGCGATCAGAAAGCAACAGGCAGTAGTCTCTTCTCTTTAAGAGTGCTGTCAGGGGCCTGCCAGTCTGCTGTCAGTTTGCCCAGTTCTCCTGTACTCACACATGGCCATGGCTCCCATATGCCATGGAATGCATGAAACCAATGGGGTCCGGGTCCCGGAGATAACCCCTGCCTCTTCTCTTTAAGAGTGCTGTCAGGGCCTGCCAGTCTGCTGTCAGTTTGCCCAGCTCCCCTGTACTCACACATGGCCATGGCTCCCATATGCCATGGAATGCATGAAACCAATGGGTCCGGGCCCCGGGGATAACCCCTGCGGAATACATTGCTGCTAGAGAAACCTTAAACGCCGTCACCACTTCCAACTACCGCACGATAGCCAATGCAGGTGGTGGATTAGACGTCCACCTGCATCAAAGTCGGCGAGGCGAGCCGAAATGAAATGAAATGAAATGCAATGCTATGCTGGAGCGAGGAAGCAGAATAAGTGATTGTAAAAGTTAAAACAAAAGAGTAAATGAGGGATTCAAGTTCAGATACCCGTACGATGATCTTAGAATAGGTTATGCAGTGAAACAAATACAGAAGGGACTCCTTACAGCCAGTGAGTTTACCCCATGAACGTGGTGAGACAAAATGGCATCTTCTGGAGCTTAGACAACAGACGTCTCTGGGTATTCAGAAGAGCTCGAGTCCAGAAAGTTACAGCGAATATTGTCAGCTCTAGCTATTCAGAGAGATCTCGAATGTCTTTCACAAATTTAGATGCGCAATCGGAGTAAGCCTATTCCAGTCCTTTCTATTATCCTCGCGTGAGAGGGAGGGTGAGAAGTAGCATATTTAATCCTGTTCTTGTCTCCAGTACGGTTTCACCTTCTTCATCTCAACGTGCTGCTCTGCTTCCAACTTCCCCTTATAAATCTCTTTTGGGTCGCCAATCTACGAGCACCTCTTCCTTCTGGAACATCCATCTTCTTGGTCCTCTTCATTCTTCTTCTTCAGTGAGTTCATGGGAATCTCAGGGCGCATCTTGGCCTTCTCCGTCTTGTAAAGGCAGCCATTCTCGGGATTCAAATTCTGCAACTAATGACAATTTTCAAGTGTCGGTTTTTGATATTTGAAAGGTCACAGACTTTTTCAAGCGACTTTAGATATAGATTTTATGGTAAGTATGCTCTCCAACACATTTATTTTTGCATTTCGTCAGAATACAGAGAGAGTTTTGCCGAAAAACCTAATCATCACAATATAGGTTAATTATAAAGATGGGTTTTTTTTGGCTTGTGACAATTTATGCAAAATATAGGTATAGATAGCCTCTATTCGAAGTATTGTAATTATAAAAGGTTTATTAATGGTTGAAAATTGTTTATTGTAACTATAAAAGGTTTATTAATGGTTGAAAATTGTTATGGTTTGCAGTATCACCATGTAAATTGTTCATTTTGGTTGTGCCAAATATAGGTTATAGAAACTTCTGCGGTTTATTCTAAAGATGTGTTTGGAGTATTTGTATTTTCATTTTTAATTTGAGAGTGCCAAATCTGTTTTATAGAAATTGCAGTGGCTTATTTTATCTGTTTTATAGAAATTGCAGTGGCTTATTTTATCTGTATTTGAAGTAATTTCAATTTTAMTTTWGATGTGCCAATTGTAGTTATAGAAATTGGGSTGGTATTYKGATAATTCAATYARTTTCTTGTATATTMCAATCAGCACCTTGAATCCAAGTAAAGTCACCTCCTGTAATCCAAGTCAAGGGGTGAAGCCCACTACTRTATTAYATTGGGTAATCCAATCAGTTTCTGTGATTGAAGTATCATAATTTCGTTACAATCATCTGAAAATTTATGTAGTAGGGAAAAGCAGGGTATTTATAAAGGAAGGAAGGCTGAAGGACAATTTTGGTTTCTTGTAATCGTTGTTGTAATGGTTTTTTTTCTGCTTAAACTGCATTTAATCTTAACCAAATCAATTTAATAGAAAATGATCCAAATCAATTTTTTAATAGAAATTACCCAAATAAATGTAATCCATACACGCATGTAGAAGGGCTTGTACTGAATTGTACTAAATCTGAGTTTTTTTGGAAAACATTGCGTCATGGAAAAATGTGTGTTAGGTTCTAATGAACAAACTGTTGTATCTCTATTCTTGATCAGTAAATGTACCCATTGGGGCGGGTTTTGCTAAATATATCCGTGATCACTATGTCATATCAATTATAACATGCAGAGTGCCATTTAAGCTTTAATAATTGATCCGTTTCTAAACGGGAGCAATCTTTTCTTCATACCATCATTATTAATCCCTTATTCATACCCAGTTTGATGTTATCTTTTGTAATTATTATTACTCCCTACCCTCGGTTAATATAGTTGTCAAGATCATTTTGAATCATACCAGTTTGATGTTATCATCATTATCAATTCCTTATTCATACCAGTTTGATGTTATCTTTTGTAATTATTATTACTCCCTACCCTCGGTTAATATAGTTGTCAAGATAATTTTGAATCATACCAGTTTGATGTTATCTTTTATAATTATTATTACTCCCTGCCCTAAGTGAATATAGTTGTCAAGATCATTTTGAATTTTGTTTTTTTAAACTGAATTTAGGAATGTTTTTTAAAATCTAAGCTTACAAAGTTTTGTTTATTAATTTTAATATTTGAAAATAAATAAATAAAATTTAAATTGATATTTATTTGATTGAATATAGCTTTCTATCTAAATCCAAAATCATTTTGAATTTTGTTTTTTTATGTTTAACTGAATTTTTTCTTTTAAATTGAATTTTTAAATGTTTTTTTTTTTAATTTATGTTAAGAAAATTATGTTTGTTTATTTTAATATTTTGAAAATAAGTTTATTTTAATATTTTGAAAATAAGTTTATTTTAATATTTTGAAAATAAAGAAATAAAAATTGAAATTTTAAAATTCATATATATATTTTTAATTTTATTGGTTAAAGAAAGTGATTTTTCTAAGAGAAAGTTATTAAATTAAAAAGAAAATTAAAACTTAAAAAAAAAATATTGAGTTGGTGGTTAGTTTTTATTACATGATTTCATTTATGAAAATAATTTGGTAGTGGTAGAGTTATGGACATAAAGAAAATTATGTTTGTTTATTTTAATATTTTGAAAATAAGTTTATTTTAATATTTTGAAAATAAAGAAATAAAAATTGAAATTTTAAAATTCATATATATATTTTTAATTTTATTGGTTAAAGAAAGTGATTTTTCTAAGAGAAAGTTATTAAATTAAAAAGAAAATTAAAACTTAAAAAAAAAATATTGAGTTGGTGGTTAGTTTTTATTACATGATTTCATTTATGAAAATAATTTGGTAGTGGTAGAGTTATGGACATGTAGGCATATTGTAGATTCCCATATCTACAAATCCTTATCTCTCAATATGATTACAATTGAAGTAACATCCATACATGAAGTAACATCCTCTTATCTCTCAATATGATTACAATTGAAGTAACATCATACATTTATTGATTTCTCAATATGATTACAATTGAAGTAACATCATACATTTATTGATTACATTTGAAGTTTGAAGTAAGATGTAAAACATTTATTGATGGCATTTCTAGTAAGATTAGGAGTTAATAAATTCTATGTACATATCCATCTAATATTCCAATGTTAGAATTCCTATGTAACATTCTTTAAAATTTTGGGGTTAAGACACATCCATGTAACATTCCAATAACATTCCAATGTTACAATTCACATTCCAATGTTAAAATTCCTATGTAACATTTCTTAATATTTTGGCCTTAATACATTGGCTATAGGCATCCTTATAACATTTAGGAGTTAATAGATTCTATGTAAATATCTATGTAACATTCCAATGTTACAATTCCCATGTAACATTCTTTAAAATTTTGGCCTTAAAACACATCCATATAACATTCCAATGTTACAATTCCTATGAAACATTACTTAAGATTACATTAGTTGTACTAACATATTATCTTCATGTAAGAGTTCGAGTTCATACATTAGTTGTATCAACATATCATCTTCATAGTGCTTAGATGAAATCTATAACATATGTACTAGCTTCTCTCAGAGTTTCACTAAGTTGGAAAATTAAAATTAGTGAATTCCCCACCCTAAATATTTAGAGGAGGGATGGTAGCTTTGAATGCAAGAGACTATGACAAATTAACAAAATCAATTGATGCATAATAACTATTCACTTATTTTCTTTTATATTTTTCTTTTTGGACCTCTTCATTTTAGTACTAACTAAGCTAGTAGCATATACCATTATTCATCATTTTAGTACTAATTAAGCTAGCAACATGGTTCAACTTCGATTCAAAAAGGCCAGCCCTCCGCCATTTCTTTCGGGGAGAGAGACGGATCACCAATAAGGGATGGATTCACCAAGATGGATTCATCTTGTTCTCTAAGGATCACCCTCACCGTATAGCCATTTCCATAGAGAATTGCTCTATGACTGTTCCATCCCAATAGCAGATATTTTAGATTAAGGCTTATGCATGAGGCCCCCCCTTGTCTATGAAAAGAAAGAGGAAGCCAAGTGAAACCCGTAAGGTCTTAACTTGGTATATGAGTTTGAGGAAAAGCCCACCCAACACAAGGCGGAAAAGATACTGTAAACAGGTCAATCTCGCCTTACCAACCTCTCAAAAAAGAAACATGAGCTTGCACCTAAGCTCTTCATTTTAGTATTAACTAAGCTAGTAGTTAGTACCCTTATTCATCATTTTAGTACTAATTAAGCTAGTAACATTCACCATCATTCATTGAGAAATCTTGAAAAAGAACCAGAACCATTTTGTTTTATTTTCTCCCCAATTAACCCTAAGAAATCATTCATTGAGAAATGAAAAAAAAAAAACAAGAACCGTTTTGTTTTATTTTCTCCCCAATTAGCCCCCTAAGAAAGCGACTCATTTGGTACAATCATCCTCATATCTAGCCTATTGAATTTCCCTCTTCTAACAAACCATGAAAATAAATTAATTTATAAAGGATTTCATTTCATTCCAATCTTCTCTGAATCCTTACCATATTGAACTCCGCTCATCCGACTAACCATGAAAATAAGAAATAATTCATTATCAAAAGAAATCCCACAAACATTGAAAATCAAGAAATAATTCATTATCAAAAGAAATCCTTTTGATAATCGATTTCACTTCATTCCAATTTTCTCTCAATCCTTTTGGAAACTGGAAACCTGGTTTAAGAAACATTCATCAAGATCAAAAGAAAAAATAAGTTTTGAAGGAAAGTTCCTTTACCAGATTAGGCAGCCTTCATTTGAGACTTGTCTGCTGGGAAAATCTCTTTTTAGTAACACGCTACTCCAGGAACCTAGTTATTTATGTTAACTAACCGACCTAAATGTTCTCATAGAGTTGATCTCGCAAATCCATCTGTCTTCCTGTGATAGCTTGGCAGCCAACGATGTGTAGCACTTCAGCGTTTGCTTCCTCTTGGAACTCAACTTTGTATCACCTGTAACAGTGCCAAAACATCTACAAATCTCAATAGTTTTATCGCTTTGGCAATGACAATCTTTTAATCGTTATTAGTGTTCTGAACAGGTTTCCCTTCATAGGAATTGACATTCGGAGGGGTGGAGAAGAAAGTCAGCCATGTAAACAACAAGGCCCAACAAGGCCATTAGAGGTGCGAGTTTCAATTCCATCTGCGATCGAGGCAGGGTAGAAGCATGAAAGAGACATGCGAAGAAAGCATAGAGCGGCTTACGTCTGTGCTCAACCCGTCACAAGTTGTGGCCAAAACCCCGTAATCTTACCTGCCCAGAAAGGCTAATGGATCCCAATGTGAGAGAAGTTTGAGATAGGGATGGGAGACCAATGGAAAAAGGGGAAGAAGAGAAAAAAATGGACAACATAATTGCACGGATACGTGGATGTTTGAGGCAAGGATGGACGACACTCGGAAAGAGAAAAGTGATAAAGGAACATGACAAATGGACGTGGATGTTCAAATTGCATGGATGCGTGTGGCCACCTATATAAACACCAAAGAGTATTGCATGGATGCATGGTAATCAATATGAACACATGCAACTTTTGAATGACAAATGTTGGCACTGAGGAATTAAGACTTCAATTGCTGGTACACCAATTTACTCTATATTAAACATATGATATTATGATATAGGTATAGTGTGTTTTCTCTATTCACTCTTCTAAAATGTGTTTTTTTTGGTGTGGAATTTGACATAACACATATATGTATATGACAGTGTTTATTGTTATTATTTTTAGGAATTTGACATAACACATATATGTCAGACAGTGTATACTGTTATTATTTTGTTTCTGGGCTTTGTTGGGGAAATGTGATGGTTTGGGTGATGGCAAGAACGTTTTGTTTTAAGAATTTGACATAGCACATAAGAAAATTCAAAATATATATGAAAACGTTTATTGTTATTCTTTTGTTTCTCGTCTTTGCTGGTGAAATGCGATGGTTTGGGCAATGCCAATGATAACAATGAAATGCGATGGTTTGGGCAATGCCAATGATAACAAGAATAGAGGTGAAGGCCATGGCCGAAATGTTGTTTTGGATAGTAAGTATGGGTCTTCGAAAATAGTCAATGACAGTGTGACGGGAAGCAAAATTCTCATAGGTCATAGACGGCATATTGCTACTTTGACGATCTACTTGGTCTTTGGAGTACCCACAGTAGAGTAATGAGTCAGTTAAAAACAAAGATTTGTGTGTTAGATGTTGACGAGTCAAGTTCAATTGTTATTACCAATCTTTAATGCATTTCTATTGTGTGCACTCTGCATCTAACAGGTTGAATTAGAGGACCCAGTTGAAAATATCGGGGCCAAGTTGGTAAGACAAGCTGTAACAAGGACAAATGATTTAGCTAGTGATGAAACCAGCATATCTATCGTATTTGCGAAAGGTTTAATAGCTAGAGTCGTAAAGGTAATTTGTTGTACCTAGTATTGGGGGCTTAAGTTTTTAATATTTATTCATTTTTTATAGATCCTCATCGTGGCTATTTTTTTTTGTCTTTTCAATTTTCAACGCTTCAATGGGATTATGGTATTGAATGGAAAAATGCTAATAGCCTTGTAGAGGAAGACATTGTGATTCCCTTGCCGATTGTTATTAGAAGTCGTCACTGTGATTCCCTTGTCAATTGTTATCAGCTTGTTAGGAAAAGGGAAAACCCAACAGAGAAAGATTTCTCGTATTTTAAGATTTGTGAATAAGAATCTGAATCATAAACCTTTTCATTCAGGGTTTTGCACTAGGAGCAAATCTTATTCAATAACTAGAGCCATTGACAAGACAGCAAAGGCTCTTGTTTTTTAACTCAAGAGATTGTCAAAGGAGGTAAATACTCACATTTAGAGTAGGCTGGTTTTCTATTTTTGGTCTTGTTAACATTTCTAGTTGCTTAGTGAGTTAGTCTATGATTGAGGTGCACTTTTGTTACGGGAATAGTTGATTCAAAAATCTCATTTAGAGCTTCTTGAAGACTCCAGCGTAGGAATGTTGAGGAGTTTCTTGTAAAACATTTGGGACTGACGTTATTTGTAAATGGTTATACATGTTAACACCTTGTAATCTGTATTATTCTCCAGGTTGAAGACAATGAATTAGGAGATGTCAGTGAGTGCCGGAAATAACTATGAAATAGGAAACATGATAGCAGAGGCTATGAGCAAAGTTGGGAGGAAAGGTGTTCTGACACTTGAAGAGAGAAAAAGTGCGGAAAACAATTTGTATGTTGTAGAGGGAATGCAACTTGATCGTGGATATATTTCTCCATATTATAGACAGTGAGAAGATGTCCGTGGAGTACGGAATGTGCAAGGTAATTGATGTGAATGAAAGCTACTTCTTGCATTTTCTGTTCTGCTGCTATTTGTTCGTGTTCATTGTAATGAAAAGAGAATAGATGGAAATCAGGTCTAACATTTTTTTTAGTAAACCCTCATCTGAGTTGAGGAATTGTTTCCCAATTACCTCCATCTGTCATCTAGTCATTGTAGATTCCCCTGGTTGATTTTGGGTTGGTGTTGGTTTGTATGGAAATTTATATTCAGTGCTTTATGAACCTTCTGTACAGTATTGGATTTCGAACACTGATCTAGTGATCAGAGAGAAATATGAACACCACTAAGCACATGAAGATGGTTGCTACATTTCTATTTATTTGTTTTTTTTTTCATTTCAATGGGAAGGAACTGAACTTGAATCTTTATATTTTTTATAATTTACAGCTATTATTGGTGGACCAGAAGATAGATCACACTGGGAGACTTGATCATAATATTGGAAGAGGCCATCAGTTGGGGGTACACCATCTTGATCATATATTATTCATTTTCCAAACTCCATGGGGTCTCGAGGTCGGCACTCATCTCGAACTCCTCACTCCTACTGTAGTAGACGAAAAATGATAGTCTGTACAGAGTATAGAGAGGGGTTTTTCGGCGCAGCAGGGTCTTCAGCATGCACCTCTCTCGACGTAAACATGGACGGGCATGGGGCCGGGGGGCTACGTAGGTGAAGAAGGGGAATCTGGAATCGAGATAAGCTTGGCGGTCAATCACAATTGTAGGGAAACCATGAAACCCCGCAAATTGAACCTCTCCCCGTCTCTCCCACTCCGAGAACTACCATTGGAAATATTAAGTTGAAACTGAGTGATTTACCTGCAGTGTGCTCAGCGAGCAATTCATAGGTGGGATCCTTTTTTCATGCTTCGGGCTTTCCAACACAGAAAACGCTCAATCACAAGTGTAGGGAAACCACGAACCCCTGTATATTGAACCTCTCCCTGTCTCTCCCAGTGTGGGAGTTAACATTGGAAAGATTGTGATTTACCTGTAGTGTGCTCAATGAACGGTTCCTAGGTGGGAGGTGTGGTGTAATAGGGTAGAGCTCCATGGGGGTCTCGGGGTCGACACTCGTCTCGAGCCCCCCAATCTTACTGTAGTAGACAACGAATGACAGTCAGTACAGAGTACAAAGAGGGGTTTTTCGACGAAGCAGGGATCTTCAACACACAAGGGTTCTAGCATGTGCCTCTCTCAAGGTAAACGTGGACGGGAAGGGGGGTGGTGGGACACATTGGCGGAGAAGGGGAATCTGCAATCAAGATAAGCTCAACGCCAAGCTTATCTTGCGAATTCCCCTTCCTCGCCTACATGGCCCCGCACCTCCCTTCCCGTCCGCGTTTACCTCGAGAGAGGCACATGCCGAAACCCTTGTGTGCTGAAGACCCCTGCTCTGCCGGAAAACCCCTCTTTGTACTCTATCCCAACTATCATTTTCCATCTACTCCAGTAAGAGTGGAGAGCTCGAGATGAGTGCCAACCCCGAGACCCCCATGGAGTTCTACCCTATTCCTCCATAGCTTCCACCCAGGAACCGTTCACCAAGAACTCTGCAGGTAAATCACAATCTTTCCAATGTTAGCTTCCACACTGGTAAATCACAATCTTTCCAATGTTAGCTTCCACACTGGTAAATCACAATCTTTCCAATGTTAGCTTCGACACTGGGAGAGATAGTGGGAGAGATAGAGAGAGGTTCAATTTGTGGGGGTTCGTGGTTTCCCTACACTTGTGATTGAGCTTTTTTAATGTTGGCATGCCCTAAGCATGAAAAAGGATCTCACCCATGAACCATTCGCCAAGCACACTACAGGTAAATTGCCCAGGGTCTGGAGAGGGAGGCCCAACCGGCCACTTAGCCCGATAAAAGGAATCTACAATCGAGATAAGGGTGGCCTTATTCATCTAGGAAATTCAACTCGGATAATAGTATTCAATTTGGATAACATAGATAAATTGAATCATGTTATCCAAGTTGAATTGAATCTAATCTGGGAGTTGAACTTCTGCATATAGATTCATATGCGTTATGCACTTACATGTTGGAGGAAGTTTCAAGTCAATTCACAGTCATTACTGTATATAGGTAGTTGTTGAAGAAAGCATTTTTGTTGGTAGAGGGTGTAGTCTATTGAATCCTGCTTCAAAGGCTAATTCTAAAAGAGATGCACTTGTAAATGATGAGAAAATGTGTGATATTTCTCTCATTCAGGAGCAAGTTCAACGGGGATGGCCCAAAGCTATGTTTTATAGTAGAATGACACAATATTTTTTTTATAGTAGAATAACACAATATTTGTTGAAAGTAGAAATTTTGTGTACACGCAGATTTCCAATTTGTATCTTTTGCAACTTTGTTATTGCACGGGATTTAAATTGTTTTGTCATTTTTGGTGCTCGTAGATTGATGCAGGCATTGTTAAATGGGCTTTGAGCTACCCATTGCAATTAATTGCAAAGAATGTTGGAGCGAATGCGCTGAAAAGGTTAGGACAAAACCTGCCATATTTGCCAATTACTTTTCATGCTTATTTGATATATTCTCCTTTTAATGCAGACTAACATATACCTAATTGCATATGGTGTTATTTATCTATTGGCTTCATTTTTTTAATGTATACTAGATTTAAATTATATCCTGGATTTCTTGGCTTCTCCAAGTTCCTTCCAGTGATAATCTTAAATATGGTTACAATGTTGCTACAGTAAAATATCAATATTATGTAACAGGACAATGACAAACGAACTCCACAGTTCTGAAATACTATTCATGAATAATAAAACCATACGAATGCAAAAATATATACAAAAAAAAAAATGTTAGTCTCGGACAATTATGTATTGGACAGTTAAACCACCAAAAACCAAAAAACATCTTTTAGTTACCCTCAAGTTAACTAGCATTACACTAGTTCCAAAGGATTAGTCTAACATTCCCCCCTTAATCTGAAGGGACATCCTTCATGCCAACCAACATTCGGAATCGTTCAAATTTTTCACGTCCCAAAGATTTGGTAAAGACATCTGCGATTTGTTTTGAAGTGGAACAATGTCTCATATGAATGGTTTTGGCTCCAACACGATGTCAAATCAAGTGATATTTGGTGTTGATATGCTTGGTTCAATCATGAAACTCTTGTCCAATTGAATTGTTGATGTGTTGTCAACAAGTAGAGGTGTTGAAGTCAATTGTTTCTACTGCAAGTCTTCAAGAATTTTTCTAAGCCACACAATTTCTTTTGTGGCTTAAGTTGTTGTTACATATTCTTCTTTAGTTCTGGAATCAACATGAACTGATTGTTTCCTTGATCTCCAAGTGACAACTGTTGATCCAAGACCCGTGACAACTGTTGATCCAAGACCCATAAAATAACCTGAAGTAGACACCCCATGTTCTTTGTCTCCATCAAAGTTGGAATCTGAATATTCAATAAGATGAAAGTCTGGTACCTTTGAGTATTTTAGACCATAAGTCTGAGTTCTTTTTAAATATTTGAGCACTTGTTTTGTTGTTTCCCAGTGTCCTTCACACTGTTAATGCATAATCTAAAAAGAATTGCTACTGCAAAAGGTAATATCAGGACAAGTAGTAGTGAGAAAAATCAAACTTCCAACAAGCTATCTATACTTGGTTGCATCTTCAAAAATATTTCCTTGATTGGAAGAAATATTCATATTTTTCTCCATTGGAGTAGAAACAAGATTGCAGTCTTGGATTCCATATCTACACAATAACTCTCCAATATATTTCTTCTGAGAAATAAAAATGAAATTAAGATTTTGAGTGACCTTAATTCCTAAGTAATAATGAAGCAAGTCCAAATTAGTCATATCAAAAACCTTTTTTAGTTCTTTCTTAATGGAGGTTATATAAACATCATTGTTTCCTGTGATCAGCAAATCATCAACATATACAAGTAGATATACAACTGAGTTACCAAATTTCTTGACAAATAGAGTTTCATCATCTAGATTGAAATGCTTGTAGTTTAATTTCAGAAGGTGCTCAGCTAAATTTTCATACCATGCATGTGGTGCTTGCTTCAAACCATATAAATATTTTACCAATTTACATACCTTCTGCTCCTGACCTTTGAAAATAAAACCTTCAGGCTGATTCATGTAAACATCTTCTTTCAATTCCATTCAAGAAAGCAATCTTAACATCCATATGATGTATTTTCCAACCTTTTTATGTTACTAAAAAAAACAAAGTTCGAATAGTGCCCCATTTTGTTGTAGGAGAAAAAGTTTCTGTGTAGTCGACACCTTCTTTTTTGGCATATCCTTTCGCTACAAGTCTTGCTTTGTGTTTATCAAGAGAGCCATGAGCTTTATACTTGTTCTTATATACCCACTTGTAGCCAATAGGTTTGATTCTAAATGGAGGGTCCACCCACCTCCAAGTTCCATTTTTTATGAGAGCATCATACTCTCTTTGCATTTCACTTCTCCATGCATCACTGGTTTTTGCTTCTTGAAAGGAAGAAGGTTCATCAACAACAGATAGTTCAATTCACAATCATACGAACTATGGAAAATATTACTTGAGCTTGAAATAACAATCCCTACATTTTCTTCATTATGTCTGGCAGAACTTCTTGCAACTGTTTTTCCAAATTCATTTGCATGAGAAACATGTGTAACAAATTCATCATACTTTCTTGGAAATGTCCTAATCTGTGTTGATCCACATACTATTTGTTGCATGATAGATGGGCAACTTGTTTATCAACAGTGAGTGGAGCTTTTGTCAAATTCAAGAAATATAACATATCTAGAAAGAATAAACTTTCTCTTTGCTTCATCATACAATCTATAAGCTTTTGAAGTATTAGAATATCCCATAAAAATACACTTTCTACTTTTTGCTTCCAATTTATTTCGTTAATGTTTAGGAATCAAAGCATAATAGGTGCAGCCAAAAAAATTTAAATGCTTGAAATCAAGAAGATGGCCATGCCACATTTCATAAGGAGATTTCTTATGAAGTGTATCTGAAGGACTTCTATTTTTTATGTACACAACAAAAAGAACTGCCTCTCCCCAAAAAATTAATTGAACATTCTTAAAAAACATCATTGATCTCACCATATTCAACAAAGTCCTATTCATACGTTCTTCTACACCATTTTGTTGTGGATTATAAGGAACAATGGTTTTATGTTTAATACCATTGTTCAGTAAATATTTGTCAAAATACTTAGATGTATATTCACCACCATTATCAGATCTAAGGATTCCAATATTTAACTGTGTTTCATTTTTAATCCACAAATGAAATTATTTGAATTACAATCAAAAGCTTGAGATTTTTCTTTTAACAAATAAACCCAACACATCCTCATATAGTCATCAATAAAAGTCATTAAATATTTATTGTCATTTGTTGATGGAATAGACATGGGTCCACACAAATCCGAATAAATAAGACCGAGCTTTTTAGAGGCTCGAAATGGAGAGTCATGAAAAGGTTGTTTACTATGCTTGCCCAAAATACAAGCATCACATTGGGAAAGTTTTTTTGGAATTGTAGGAAGCCCTTGAATGCCTTTAGGTTTCATAAGTATGATACTATCATAATTAATGTGACCAAATCGAGCATTCCATAACAGGTTGGAAGACAAATCACCACTTTGTTGAGCCAAATTTGCATAATTCTTTGCATTAGAAGATGTACCTTTCAATTTTAAAAGCGTGTCATCCTCCACTCCAGTCATGACAACCACATGATCAGAATCTCTTCTAATTTCAATGATGTCATCAAACACATGTATTGAATGACCTTGTTGTCTTATATGGACAAGAGATATTAAATCTCTTTAACTGGGGAAGATAAATAACATCATTGAGTATATAATCAACAAATCCTGGTAATTTAAGTCTTATTGATCCAATTCTTGAAGATTTAAACTGAGAATTGTTTGCAAAGTAAACTACTCCATCTATTTGATCACTAAAAGTCTCAAAGAAGACTTTTTTAAATGTCATATGACATGTGGTTCCAGTATCTAATAATCAAGTGTCATTCCAAGAAGAAAATGAAATACTAAAAACTTCTTCAATGCCAAGATTACAATGTGCTACAACATAATTTGCAAATTCAAGAGGGTTACCTTTGTCTAGTGGTTTCTTATCTTTGTCTTTTGTTTTCTCTTTCTTGTCACGAATCTTTTCCCAAGGAGCTCTACAATTATTGGAAGTATGACCTGCTTTTCCACTTCTATGGCATTGTAGAATTTGTGTGTGTTGGTGTTGTTACTGAGAATGTTGTCTGTCACCTTGATAATTTTTACTCCCTTGTCTCTAAATTATTTTCTGCCATGACCTCTGCTGCTAGTGTCATGTCTAGCAGATTCGTCATTGATCTCTTGCCCTTGCTGTGCAAGACACAGAGTATTAGTATTGGGAAGTGACTCTTTCTTCCCAAAGGCTTTTTCTCTCTTAACAATTTTCTCTACAAGTTTATCAAAGGTCATGTCTTTCATCTTTTCACTAGCTTGAAGAGATTCAAGATAGTGTGAGTAGGTAGGGTAAAGAGCTTTAATAAAATAAGTTAACTGTAAGTCAACCTTTACACCAATGGCGGCAATATCATGAAAGAGTGTTCTAATTTCAGAGGCCAGCAGCTTCATTGGATCATTATCCTTCATCTCTAAATTAAATAACTTCACTAATAGTTGAATAATCTCAAGTTCTGAATGAAAATCATAAAAATCTCTGAATTTCTTTAAGCCTGAAAAAAACAGATTTACAAGAAAACCTCTTAACTGAAAGAGGCATCAATTAAAACATATGCCCTTTTGTCTTTACTCTTCCAGATTGCAAGTTCATTATGGTCTGTGGGTTCTTTTAGCTCACTGTCATCTTTGCTATCATCGTCTTTGGCATTATTTTTAGTTTCACAAATATCATTCCACATATCATTAAAATATATATATATATATATATATATATAGATATATATATATATATATTCTTTACTTTTCTGAACCACTCGTGATAATTTTCCTTTCCGGAAAGCACAATTCCAACTATTGAAACTAATGAATGCATTTTAATTGGTTATATTTCAAATTCTGGTTGCATCCCTTTAATAAATATCAGTTCTATACATTCAACTTCAACTTATGCTGCCCATTCGATTCTATATTTTAACTTATTTTTTCAATATATACCATAGCTTTTTAATATATATACTGAATAGTGGATAACTTAAAAAAAAAAAAACTGTTGAGAACCTGGAGTTGGGAGCCTGCCCAAGTTTCTACAACGGGCGTCGATGTAACAGGCGTATAGCCCTTGTGAGCAACGGGTCCTTGCTCTCTGCAACAGAAGTCGATCCGAATAACAATCAGAAAATGCCACCTCTCAATCAAAGAATGCTGGAGTCGGGCGCTGCTTCCTTTCTCTCAGCGACTCCGCCTTCATGAAACTTGATGAAGAACGCTCCTTAACTGGTTTCCGCTTCTATAGTCGGTCGGTTTCGGATACTTGCTCTCCACGATTCTGAAATATTATTCAAGAACAATAAAACCATACGAATGCAAAAATATATACAAAAAAACAAAACTGTTAGTCCCGGACAGTTATGTCTTTTGGACAATTAAACCACCAAAAGCCAAAAAAACTGCATTCTAGTTACCCTCCAGTTAGCTAGGATTACATCAGTCCCGAAGGATTAGTCTAACAGATTAGATGGCAGCTGAAATAATTGATGCAACTAAGGTAAGATGAAGGATTAGTCTAACAGATTAGATGGCACTAGAATAATTGATGCAACTAAGTTAAGATGTTGGTTCATTTTTGTTTCTGATATGTGGAGTTGTACTAGCATTTACATAAATATTTGTCAGATGCCTGGGTTGCAGTTAGCTTGTACAGTCTTGTGAAATTCATTTTGCATTTTTTATAGTCTTAAGTTTTAATAATATGTGTTTCTGATATATATGAAATGTAACATAAATGCTTCCTTGAAAGTGAACTGTTGGAATTTAATACAATTGACTGAAACATAACTAACCAATGATCTTTAACCTCAACATGCATTTAAGCCTAAGTATCTGATGTTTGTGCGTGCTGCTGCCCATCATTTCTCTTTCTTTGCAATTTGTTGGTATGTTTTACTTTGGTATGGCTATATGTTGTTGTTTTCTGGTGTGCTGTTAACTGCATATATGCAAAAGTCTGTTGATATATTTTCTACAAAACACTCTAAATCTGTTGGTAATTGATGCAGTCTTGTCAATCATCTGACATGATGCAATCTATTTACAGGTTTTTTTTCTGTCTTTTAGTATTCAGATATAGATTGTTTTCCTAAATAATGCATGCAAAATGCATGAGTAGTTTTCTAAAATCAATTGTTGTAAGCGTTCAATCAAGAGCAGCTAACTGTTTGTTCTATGAGGCTATGTATTATTATAAAGATCAAGGTTGATCACAGTGAACGCAACCTTTTTTGTGCAATTACAATTCTTTCTTCTTTCTATGATATTGTGATTTAATCATTTAGTATTTAGTATATTGTTATGCTATTTCATTGAATGATTATCTAGTCCATAGATAGGCCTGCATAGATCCTTCATTTGGTATCAGAGTTGGTTGTTGTTTTAGGGTAATCATGTCAAACTCTAATTCATTGCCCATTCCAGAATTTAATGGAAGTGATTATGATTATTGGTGCATCAAGATGATGACCTTTTTGATAGGGAATGATCTATGGGAGATTGTAGAAACGGGTTATGCAGAGCCAGAAGATTGGACCACTCTTAATGCAAATGATAGAGTAGCTAAGAAGGAATCTAGAAAGAAGAATGCTCAATCTTTATTTCATATTCAAATTGCTCTTGATAAAAGCTTGTTTCCAAGAATTGCAGGTGCAAAGACAGCAGCGGATGCTTGGAAGAATCTACAAGAAGCTTACCAAGGCAGTGATCAAGTCAAAGTTGTCAAGCTACAGACACTGAAAAGAGAATTTGAAAACTTGAAGATGCAAGAAGTTGAAAATGTAAGTGATTATTGTGTGAGAGTAAAAGATGTAGTCAATAACATGGCTACTCTTGGAGAAATTGTGGACAAAGAGGTTTTGATTAAAGAGGTTTTGATTAAAAAGGTGTTGAGGTCTCTAACACCAAGGTGGAACCATGTTGCAATAATCATTGAAGAAAGCAAGGATTTGTCTACTCTCCAGTTTGATCACATAGTTGGATCTCTTTTGTCTCATGAAGAAAGATTGATAGATTCATTTGGAGGAAGTGGCAAGAAAGCTTTTTCTTCAAAATTGCAAATTACAAAGAATGAAGATGCCAACACTAGCAGCAAAAGAAACCAAAGCCAAGGTAGAGGTCAAAATCAGAATTATCCAAGAGGAAGAGGCGGTTCAAGAGGAAGAGGCAAAGGAAGATTTGATAAAAGAAATATTCAGTGCTATTATTGTAAAAGGTATGGTCACTTTGAAAGGGATTGTAGATTAAAAGAAGGCAATAATAACAAAGGTGTTAATTATGCTCAAGAAGGTGATGAAGCCTATTCAAACAATTTATTTTTATCTTATGACAAAGCTGAAAATGGCACTAAAGATATTTGGTATTTAGATTTAGGGTGTTCTAACCACATGTCAGGAAATAAGAAGCTATTTTCTACAATGAATGAGAGTTTCAAATCCAAGATCAAGCTGGGTGATGACAAAGCATTGGAGGTTGCTGCAAAAGAAGCTATGGAAGTCCATACTAAAGACGGTATGAAAAGTACATTTATTACACTCCACAATTAAAACATAATTTATTGAGTGTTGGCCAATTGTGTGAGAAAAATTATAAGGTGGTGTTTGAAAATCAACAATGTACAATTTATGATAAGAATAGAGGCAATAGGGTGGTTACAGTTGTGTCTATGTAAAAGAATAGGATGTTCCCATTAATGTTTGGAGAACATAACAACCATTTTGACAATATGGCATATGAAGAAAAAAGTTGGTTGTGGCATCTCAGGTATGGACATTTGAATTTTCATAGTCTGAAGCTTCTAACATCAAAAGAATTAGTGTATGGTTTGCCTAAGGTTCAAGAACAGAAGGATATTTGTGAAGGATGTTCTAAAGGAAAATATGCAAGAAAGAAATTTTCAAAAGGAAATGCATGGAGGGCCCAATATCCACTTCAGTTAGTACACTCAGATATTTGTGGTCCCATGCAAACAAAGAGTTTGGGTAAGTCATCATATTTTATTAATTTTATTGATGATTACTCACAAAAGTGTTGGGTTTATTTTTTGAAGACTAAGGATGAATCCTTTGATACATTCAAGAGGTTTAAAGCCCTTTGTGGAAAATGAAAGAGGTTGCAAAATCAAGTGCTTAAGGACTGATCGTGGAGGAGAATTTTGTTCCAAATATTTTAAGAATTATTGTGATATGAATGGCATCAAAAGACAACTCACCACTGCTTACACACCTCAACAAAATGGAGTAGCAGAAAGGAAAAATCGTACAGTGGTGGAATTGGCAAGAAGTATGTTACAAACCAAGGGATTAAGCAATTCTTTTTGGGGTGATGCAGTTGCTACATCTCTATATATTCTCAATAGATGTCCCACAAGTGCACTTCATATGATGACTCCATATGAAGCATGGTATGAAAAAAAACCTAATGTTAATCATTTTAGAGTCTTTGGTTGTGTAGCCTATGTCCATGTAGTTGATCAAAAGAGACAAAAGTTAGATCCAAAAAGTGAGTTATGCATTTTTGTTAGATATAGTGAACAAAGTAAGGCTTAAAGGTTGTATAATCCCCTCACTAATAGCATTGTTGTGTCAAGAGATGTAATTTTTTTATGAAGGGGGAGTTTATGGTCATAAAAAATTCCATGATGATATGTCTAAATCTGTTTTGGATAAGGATATTATTGATGATATTGATAATGAGAAGCTCACTAATATTTCAGTTCCAAGTGCTACAAATCCACCAAGTAGCCCTTCATCTAATTCTTCAGTTCCAATTGCAAGCCCAACATCAAATGCAAATTCTGCAAGGAAGGTAAGAAGATTAAGTGACATTTATCAAAGGAGTAAAAGTCCAACACATGAAGAAAATCCAATAGGTGAGACAGTAAATTTTGGTTTACTTTCCAAGGCTGATTTTGAACCATCGTGTCTTAAAGATGCATGTACTAATGAGGTTTGGTTGCAAGCAATGCAAGAAGAGATAGATTATATTCACAGGAATGATACTTGGGAGCTTACAAAACTTCCACATGACAAGAAAAAGATTGGTACTTAATGGGTCTGCAAGACTAAGTACAATAGTGAGGGGAGTGTTGAAAGACACAATGCAAGATTAGTTGCTAAAGGCTTCACACAGAGGTATGGAATTGATTATGAAGAAACATTTTCACGAGTAGCAAGACAAGAGACTCTTAGAATGATGATTTCATTAGCAGCTCAGAAGAAATGGAGCATTCATCACATGGATGTGAAAAGTGCCTTTTTGAATGGGTACTTAGAAGAAGAAGTGTTTGTGGAACAGCCACAAGGTTTTGAAGTGCAAGGAAAAGAACGTGAAGTATACAAGTTGAAGAAGAATTTGTATCGCCTCAAGCAAGCACCAAGAACATGGTATGCTAGGATTGATGGATATTTTCAGAAGAGTGGATTCAATAGAAGAAAAAGAAGGAAGTAGAAGTAATGTATATAAAGATCCAAGAACAACTTGCAAACATTTTCACTAAGGGAGTTGCTAAAGTCCAGTTTTTGAAACTTCGAGATCAAACTGTGAGCCCTCTCAGCATCAAGGGGGAGTATGTTGGTAATTGATGCAGTCTTGTCAATCATCTAACATGATGTAATCTATTTACAGTTTTCTTTTCTGTCTGTTAGTATTCAGATATAGATTGTCTCACTAAATAATGCATGCAAAATGCATGAGTAGTTTTCTAAAATCAATTGTTGTTAGCGTTCAATCAGGATCAGCTAATTGTTTGTTCTATGAGGCTATGTATTGTTATAAAGATCAAGGTTGATCACAGTGAACGCAACATTTTCTGTGCAATTATAATTCTTTCTTCTTTCTATGATATTGTGATTTAATCATTTAGTATTTAGTATATTGTTATGCTATTTCATTGAATGATTATCTAGTCCATAAATAGGCCTGCATAGATCCTTCAAAATCGTTGTGTTTGAAAGCAAGTGGTTAGTTGTTGCTTGCAACATGTAGCATCCGTGGCAAAGACCTCTCTAACATCTGATATCGTTGTCGTTGACATCAAGGAACCAGAACCTGCTACTTCTGCAAACCACATGGATAACTCAGGTCTAGCATAAGAAACATTTGATTTCTTGCATGCGTTTTCAATTATTATTTCCTCGATAGTTGGGATTGCATGGTTTTAGCTGTGAACTTTATCTGAGTGTCTGAATATGCCTGTATTGCTGGTTATGGGTACTAGATACAAATATGACCAATAATCCGAAGAGAACAAATTTTCTATGTTTTTTTATTTAGAGATGAACCCTTGTTGAAGGGCTGTTTTAATTACACAGTGAATGATGTACATGGCGAACATGACAGGAACTACATTTCAGCCAAAAGAGATGAAAATCAGCATTTTTTTAGAAGGGGATGGATAGAGTATGGGTTCTTGCATTTCTTTGGCAAGTGCTTTCTATTTGAATGGAAATTGTATGGTTATAATATTGTTGGTGTATGACTACTTGTGAATTGCATTGACAAATGGAATGTGGTTCTATTGTCTTCACTACTTGGCCTCTTTGTCTGTGCCATCGAGTACGTTTATTTGGCTTATGATAATGTATATGGTCGAAACTCCTGTTTTGACACTATCCATATCTTTTGTCGTGATACCTTAGTTCATCTCCATAACTGTGATTACAATGTTATTGTGGTGTCCTGGTAGAGAGCGTTAGAGATGTTTTGTGAGGACTAAGGGAGAGGAAGAAGAGCATTTGTGATGATCAACTTCGTGAGATAGGTGATCGCCATTTAGGAGATCTTGCAACTTGTCTTTAGGGTTTTAAGTTCTCAGGATGCAGCAACATTTGTTTGTGATGATCAAGTAGGTAATGGCTGATTAGGCAATATCTTGCAGCTTTGTTTATAGGTTTTTTAGTTCTCCGGATGCAGTGACATGAATTTAGTTAAATCTCAGTGGAGTAAGATTGAGATCTTTTTATCAGATTGCACAGTAAATCAGGGAGAAATATGTGCAAGACCTAAAATATACTGGTTCTTGTTGGTCTGATTGTCACCTTACTAGCCCCTCCATCCCCTTGGATCGAAACCCCTGCTTGCACTTGTTTTCAACTTCCTCAACTCCGTCTCAATTAAACCTTTTCTTCATCTCAACATTTCCAGGATGAATCCAAACTCATCTGTCCTCCAATTATCAATCTGCCTTCTTTTAACCATATCCAGTTGAAAACTACACAAGCTATGAATCAAACCCAGGACCTGCCTCTTATCGGCGTGCTTCTCTACCTCTGAATTACATGCCTTTTCATGACACTCACCTTCTTAATGCTTCAGTATTCATGTATGGATTGCTACCTTAAACTCCAGATTAATGCCAAGGGCTGTTTGCTATTCTATGGAGATGACTTTAAAAAACTATCTCATAGCAAGGAAAAAGAAGCCTATTTCTTTAATGGTTATTTTTCCTTTATATGGAAGATGTGCATAGATTTGGCATTGAGAGTGTGAGGAACAACTGATTTATAGGGATAACTCTAAAGGATGGATTTGATGCCGTGTTAATTTTTCTTAGTCCTTTCAAATGAAAGGACCCTTTATAGGACGTGAATTAGGAAGGAATATTTTTTTATTGATATTTCTATTTTAGATTCACGAGCTCATGGCGCTTTCCGTAGAATGTCCTCGGACTGTCCGAACACTTGCAAAGATGGCTTTATATCGAACCAAAGGGAAGTATCTGATAATCTACTTTCCCCCTTTTTCAGTTTTTCAAAGCGCAGAGAAGTATCTATCTAGAGGTATTGTATACGACCTAATCAGCAGAAAAAGGCTTTCTCTCTCAAACGCTTCGTTAAAGTGACAGCCAAGCCTGTCGAATTGGATGTCCTGGCTGGGGGGGACAGAGGAGAAATCAGGAAGGAAGAATTGCCATTTAGTGAACAATGACACCTAACTAATTTCAATTACAGAAGCAATATAGCTTATAAAAGGCGTTCTGATTCATCGATAAGTCTAGTCATCAATAACTCTTTTAGCTTTGTTAAGAATAAATTTACGATAGTGGACACATTTATGCATAATTCAAGCCATGGCTATCGATCTACTTCATTAAGAATCACAGTAATCTCAATTAGAGAAGCAATATACCTTATAAAATGTGTTCTGATTCATCTATAAGTCGAGTCTTGGCTTTGTTAAGATTAAATTTACGATAGTGTACGAATTTATGCACAATTTAAGGCATAGCGATCGATTTATTTCATTAAGAATCACAGTCATCTGTTTATGAAAAAATTTAAGGTGTTTATGCATAATTTAAGGCATCCAGATCGATTTATTTCAGTAAAAATTAAGGAATCGATCGATTTATTTCAGTAAGAATCACAGTCATGTGTTTAATAATTTAAGGTGTTTATGCATAATTTAAGGCATTCTGATCGATTTATTTCAGTAAGAATCAGTCATGTGTTTAATAATTTAAGGTGTTTATGCATAATTTAAGGCATTCTGATCGATTTATTTCAATATGAATTACCGTCATCCCATAGAAATGTGATTGCATGTGAGATACTCTTAGTTTTTTCATTGTGATGGTAAAGCTATTAAAAGAGAGGGATCAATTTCTAGATTTTTCAGGATAAAACAGAAAGTGTTTTTTCAAATATTATCAATCCATGTTTTTAATAAAATAGAGCTGAATTATTTAATCTTTTAATTATAAAAAGATAAAGATTATAAAGAAGATATTGAGGATGCCTTTAACTTCTCCATCTATATATATATACTTTATGAACTTTTAATAATATGTAATAGAAGAATTGTACAGTTCAAAAAACTTTTATATGACATTTAAGAACATGTACATCACTGCTACGGTGAAGCCGCTCATCCCTTTGTCTGAGACTCTGTGAGCATCCCTATTGTCTTTGAAATTTGTCACAGATATAATGCCCTTTAGCAGGGTCCATTGTTAAACAAAATAATTATTCACCGTGGCCACAGTCTCTCCCTTTCACGCCCCTCCGTGGCCCAATCTCCATGGAAGGCTGCGTCCGACCATGGAGAGGAGGCCACAGTTCTCTTTCGTGGCCATGTCTCCCTTGCGGCCATGTAAATGGGTCCTCGACCTAGCTTCACACCTCAGTTTGCCAATAATTCCTCCACAGATATCAATGTTTCCATACATGGCAGCTCTCCAGCAATGAAGGCCGTGGCCCCAAGAAATTTGGGCTCGTCCAAGGGCAGTTGACCACCCAAATATCATTAAGAAGAACAAAACCACCAAGATCAAGATTGGCGCCAGTTCGTCAATCTTATTGACTAGTATAGAATCTAGATTCATCTTAATTCTGGTTTTAAGAAGTGTAGAGAGGGATCAAATCTCTTCAAGTGCCAACCTTTCCTCTTAACCAGTTTTAGAATGCAAAAGGAAGTTTATAGAGTTTCATATATTTACCGAGTTTCTTATAATTTTAAGATGCATCTATGAAGTTATATATATATGTTTCATTCTTTCTCTTAACCAGTTTTAGAATGCAAAAAGAAGTTTACAGAGTTTCATATATTTACTGGGTTTTAATTTTAAGATGGATCAAGATGGATGTATGAAGTTTCATATATATATATATATGTTTCATTTCGAAAAAAAAATTAGAATTAACATATTCAATTTTCATTTACTTAATTATTATTCTTATTATTTAAACACTAGATTACACATCTACCTAATAGTGAACTGTAGAATAAGCAATAACTAGATGTGTAGAGATGGAAACATGGGAAGCACAAACGTGAGCAATTTATGGGCAATGATTTAAAGTGTATAGATGAAAAGAAGAAGAAAATCCAAGGATGAATGAGGAGGTGTAGAGTCATTGACTCGTGGAGAAGAAAAGGCATATACTAGTTAGTCGACCTCATGAGTCATTGACTCATGGAGAAGAAAAGACATATACTAGTTAGTTCACTAAATTTTGTAATGACCCAAACCTTAGATGTGGAACTTGGGTTGCCTTTTATTTTTGGTGTGATCAGGGTTGTTGGCGGATGCTAAATGTAGAGTGGATTAGGCAGAAAGCATGGCTCGAGACTCCCCAGGATGTTCTCTTCCCGCCTGCCGTTGTTTGAGATTGCTTCTGAACTTCTACTTATTTCGTGCAATACATACTCATTCAAGTGTGTAAAAGCGTCTATCCCTATTGCACTCATCGCCACATGATAATAATCCCTGTATAAATTTAACAAAATGATCTCAGAAGAAAACAATGTCCCCAAAAAAATATTATATTTATATTAATTGTTTAGTTCATTTTGGATCTTAATCTTGTGATAATTCATTTGTTTGACAAATATTTGGGAAGTGACTCTTTCTTCCCAAAGGCTTTTTCTCTCTCAACAATTTTTTCTACAAGTTTATCAAAGATAATGTCTTTTATCTCTTCACTATCTTGAAAGATTCAAGATAACGAGTTTTAATCAAAAAAGTTAACTGTAAATTAACTTTTACACCAATGGTGACAATATCATGACAGAGTATTTTAATTTTAGAGGCTAGTTTTATTGCATCATTATCCTTCATCTCTAAATTAAATAACTTCACTAATCATCTCTAAATTAAATAACTTCACTAATAGTTGAATAATCTCAAGTTCTGAATGAGAATCATAAAGATCTCATTTAAGGCTAAAAAAGCAGATTTACAAGAAATTATATGCTGCTTACCTCTTGACTGAAGAGGCATCAATTAGAGCATATGCCTTTTTTTCTTTACTCTTGCAAGCTCCTTATCGTCTGTGGATTCCTTTGGCTCACTGTCATCTTTGCTATCATCATTGTTCTCATCTTTGGCATCATTTTTAGTTTCACAAATAGCATTCCACATATTATTAAAAATAAGAGTATTCTTTACTTTTCTGAACGACTCCTGATAATTTTCCTTCAGTGAAAGCACAATTCCAACTATTGAAACTAATGAATGCATTTTAATGGGTTATATTTCAAATTCTGGTTTTTTCCTTTCCTGAAAGCACAATTCCAACAATTCCAACAATTGAAACTAATGAATGCCTTTTAATTGGTTATATTTCAAATTCTGGTTTGCATCCAATAAATATCAGTTCTATACATTCAACTTCAACTTATGCTGCCCATTCGATTCTATATTTTAACTTATCTTTTCAATATATATACCATAGCTTTTTAATATATATACTGAATAGTGGATAGCTTTTAAAAAAAATCTGTTGAGAACCTGGAGTGGAGCCTGCTGGAAAAGTAGAGACCGCTCTGCACTGAATTGGGAAGCAACGGATCAGATCCTAACAAGCGTATAGCCCTTGTGAGCGACACTCAGATCCTTCCAAATTTCTACAACGGGAGTCGATCTAACAGGCGTATAACCCTTGTGAGCAACGGGTCCTTGCTCTCTGCAACAGAAATCGATCCGAATAACAAGCAGGAAATGCCACTCTCAATCAAAGAATGCTGGAGTCTGGCGCTGCTTCCTTGCACTCAGCGACGCTGCCTTCATGAAACTTGATGAAGAACGCTACTTAACTGGTTTCCGCTTCTATAATCTGTTTCGGACCCTTGCTCTCCAGAGTTTTTCTTTAAAAACTCCACGACTCTGAAATATTATTCATGAACAATAAAACCAATATATAAAAAAGAAACAAAAGTGTTAGTCCCGGACAGTTTTGTCTTTTGGACAATCAAACCACCAAAAGCCAAAAAAGTGCATTCTCGTTAACCTCCAGTTAACTAGAATTACATTAGTCCCGAAGGATTAGTCTAACAGATTAGATGGCAGCTGGAATAATTGATGCAACTAAGGTAAGATGAAGGATTAGATAATTGATGCAACTAAGGTAAGATGTTGGTTCATTTTTGTTTCTGATATGTGGAGTTGTACTAGCATTTACATAAATATTTGTCAGGATGCCAGGGTTGCAGAGTCTTATGAAATTCATTTTGCATTTTTTATAGTCTTAAGTTTTAATAATGTGTGTTTCTGATATATATGAAATGTAACATAAATGCTTCCTTGAAAGCGAACTGTTGGAATTTAATACAATTGACTGAAACATAACTAACCAATGATCTTTAACCTCAACATGCATTTAAGCCTAAGTATCTGATGTTTGTGCGTGCTGCTGCCCATCATTTCTCTTTCTTTGCAATTTGTTGGTATGTTTTACCTTGGTATGGCTATATGCTGCTGTTTTCTGGTGGTTAACTGCATATATGTAAAAGGCTGTTGATATATTATCTGCAAAACATTCTAAATCGCTGTGTTTGAAAGCAGGTGGTTAGGTGTTGCTTGCAACATGTAGCATCCGTGGCAAAGACCTCTCTAAAATCAGATATCGTTGTTCTTGACATCAAGGAACCAGAACCTGCTACTTCTCCAAACCCCATGGATAACTCAGGTCTAGAATAAGAAACATTTGATTTCTTGAATGTGTTTTCAGTTATTATTTCCTCGATAGCTGGGATTGCATGGTTTTAGCTGTGAACTTTATCTGACTGTCAGAATATGCCTGTATTGCTGGTTATGGGTACTAGACATTTGATTTCTTGAATGTGTTTTCAGTTATTATTTCCTCGATAGCTGGGATTGCATGGTTTTAGCTGTGAACTTTATCTGACTGTCAGAATATGCCTGTATTGCTGGTTATGGGTACTAGATACAAATATGGCCAATAATCCGAAGAGAACAATTTTTCTATGTTTTTTTATTTAGAGATGAACCCTTGTTTAAGGGCCTTTTTAATTACACAGTGAATGATGTACATGGCGAACATGACAGGAACTACATTTCTACATTTCAGCCAAAAGAGCTGAAAATCAGCATTTTTTTAGAAGGGGATGGATAGAGTATGGGTTCTTGCATTTCTTTGGCAAGTGCTTTCTATTTGAATGGAAATTGTATGGTTATAATATAGTTGGTGTATGACTACTTGCGAATTGCTTTGACAAATGGAATGCGGTTCTATTGTTTTCTCTACTTGGCCTCTTTGCCTGTGCCATCGAGTAGGTTCATTTGGCTTATGATAAATGCATATGGTCGAAACTCCTGTTTTGACACTATCCATATCTTTTGTCGTGTTACCTTAGTTCATCTCCATAACTGTGATTACAGTGTTATTGTGGTGTCCTGGTAGAGAGCGTTAGAGATGTTTTGAGGACCAAGGGAGAGGAACAAGAGCATTTGTGATGATCAAGTACGTGAGATAGGTGATCGCCATTCAGGAGTTATCTTGCAACTTGTTTTTAGGTTTTTAATTCTCAGGATGCAGCAACATTCGTTTGTGATGATCAAGTAGGTAATGGCTGATTAGGCAATGGCTGATTAGGCAATATCTTGCAGCTTTGTTTATAGGTTTTTTAGTTCTCCGGATGCAGCGACATGCATTTAGTTAAATCTAAGTGGAGTAGGATTGAGATCTTTTTATCAGATTGCACAGTAAATCAGGGAGAAATATGTGCAAGACCTATAATATACTGGTTCTTGTTGGTCTGATTGTCACCTTACTAGCCCCTCCGTCCCCTTGGATCGAAACCCGAAACCCATGCTTGCACTTGTTTTCAACTTCCTCAACTCCATCCCAATTAAGCCTTTTCTCCATCTCAGCATTTCCAGGATGAATCCAAACTCATCTGTCCTCCAATTATCAATCTGCCTTTTTTTAAACCATATCCAGTTGAAAACTACACAAGGTATGAATCAAACCCCAGGACCTGCCTCTAGTCGGTGTGCTTCTCTACCTCTGAGTTACATGCCTTTTCATGACACTCACCTTCTTAATGCTTCAGTATTCATCTATGGATTGCTATCTTAAACTCCAGATTAATTCCAAGGGTTGTTTGCTATTCTATGGAGATGACTTTGAAAAACTATCTCATAGCAAGGAAAAAGAAGCCTATTTCTTTAATGGTTATTTTTCCTTTATATGAAAGATGTGCATAGATTTGGCATTGAGAGCATGAGGGACAACTGATTTATAGGGATAACTCTATGCAGTGTTAATTTTTCTTAGTCCTTTCAAATGAAAGGACCCTTTATAGGACGTGAATTAGGAAGGAATATTTTTTATTGATATTTCTATATTAGGTTCACGAGTTCAGTGCGCTTTCCGTAGAATGTCCTTGGACCGTCCGAACAGGTGCAAAGATGGCTTTATATCGAACCAAAGGGAAGTCTCTAATAATTTGTTTTCTCCTTTTTCAGTTTTTCCCTTTTCAGAGACATTTTCGTGAGAAATGGATTCAGTATTGCAGAGCCTATTATTCTATCAGGTATCTTCACTTATATTCAAACTTCAATAGTATCAAAACTTTTAACAATGGTGTTGTATGGAGAGAGAAGTGAGATGGGTATGTGGTAGTTTATTCTAGATCTATCTAGTGGTATTGTATACGACCTAATCAGCAGAAAAGACTTTCTCAAACGCTTCGTTAAAGTGATAGTCAAGCCGGTCGAATTGGATGTCCTGGCTGGAGGGGACAGAGGAGAAATCAGGAAGCAAGAATTGCCATTTCGTCAACAATGACACCTAACTAATTTCAATTACAGAAGCAATATTAACAATGACACCTAACTAATTTCAATTACAGAAGCAATATAGCTTATAAAAGGCGTTCTGATTCATCTATAAGTTCATCAATAACTCTTTTATGCTTTCGCGATCGATTTATTTCATTGAGAACTAATTGAAGCAATATACCTTATAAAAGGTGTTCCGATTCATCTATAAGTTAGTGCTTGTCTTTAAGACTAGCACATCCACTTCTTATGTGGATGGTGAATGAGTATAGGAATCAACTATCTTAATTATCATCAGTTCATCATTATTCATTAATATTTTTTCATATACAAATTTTTAATAACAATATGATTTAATATAAAAATCTAATAGATACATATAAATAAAAATAATAATAATAATAATAATAATAATAATAATAATAAAACAATAATAAAAACAATATAAATAAAAATAATAATAATAATAATAATAATAAAACAATAATAAAAACAATATAAATAAAAATAATAATAATAATAATAATAATAATAATAAAACAATAATAAAAACAAGATATAGTTAAAAATAATAATAATAATAATAAAACAATAATAAAAAGAATATAAATAATAATAATAATAATAATAATAATAATAATAATAAAACAATAATAAAAACAAGATATAGTTAATTTTAAAAAACAAGATATAGTTAATTTTACAACTGATTAATAGAAGAATTATTCTTCTATTAATCCCCCCCCTCCCACCCTCTATAGAGGGTGGGAGGGGGGGGGG
>JASDQU010738034.1:76240-106927 GCA_032191745.1 Picea mariana | reverse complement strand
TATATATATATATATATATATATATATATATATATATATATATTTGACAATGTTTACAAATAGTTATAATCAATGAAAGTGTAAAGAAATAATTTTCACTTGAAAAATGTTGATCAATGAAAGTTAGTTTTCATTTCAAAGGTGTTGATGTTAATATTAATTACATTTGAAATAAGTTTATTAAGATTTTCACACTATTTTTTATAATAATCTTGTTTAAATTAAATTAGTTTGACTTTAGATTAATTTCTTTTTATTTATAAAGTTCTTATGAAATTTTGTGATGTTTTTTTATTATGTAATAAATTAAAATTTAATAAAAAAATATTTTTAAATTTTTTTGAAATTAAATATTTTTAATTTTCAATTAGTAAATAATTTTGATTTCATAAATATAATCTATTTTTATTTTAAAAATTAATTTTTAATAAAATAAAATCAATTTAAAAATATATCTTCAATTAGTAAATAATTTTAATTTAGTAAATATAATCTATTTCTATTTTAAAAATTAATTTTTAATAAAATAAAATCAATTTAAAAATAAAAAATAAAAAATATATCATATCGTTACTTAAATTACACAGTACAAGAAAAAAAATGTTATAATTGATTTGTTCAATAAAACAAAATTCATTTAAAAAAATTAAAATATATATCATAACACTACTTAAACTTCATATTATATAAAAACAAAATCCATTTAAAAAAAATAAAAAATATATATCATAACACTACTTAAACTACATATTAGAAAGAGAGAAAAAATATATATATATATATATATATATATATATATATATATATATATATATATATATTGGAAAACAATCGAGTAGCTTTATGTCACACCAAGTTTTCTAGAGAATTGAAACACTTAGTTTGTAGAATTTAAATATTTAATATTATAATGAATTTATGTAATTTTAAATTATATTATTAACAACATTTAGTGTCTTCTAGGTGTAGAACAATCTTGTTAAGGAATTTTGTGATGTTAAAGTCATGTATTAGGTGATGTTAAAATTAAGTCAAACTAGTTTAGGAGGTTACTGACAAACTATAAAAAAAAATCAACATTTAATAATAAAAAATTAAAAAATTTATAGCCTTTAATCATTATACTTAGTAACCTTTAATCATTATATTGTTGAATTTACAACAAAGTTTTATGCGATATAATAATTAAAAAGAGTTATTTTTTATTAAATTAAAAAAAAAAATTGTATTGTTATGATAATAAAAATTTATTTACAATTTATCCATATATCAATAGCCATTTGAAATCTTTAAAAGTCCTTAAAACACATCTTATTAGCATTTAATCATTATACTTAGTAACATTTAATCATTAGATTGTTGAATTTACAACATTGTTTTATGGCATATAATAATTAAAAAAAATATTATGTTTTTATTAAATAAAAAAAATTATAATTTTTATTATTATAAAAACTTATTTGCAATTTAACAATATATTAATAGCCATTTTAAATCTAAAAAAAATATTATTTAAAAATTATATTAATAATACATATTGAGCAATTTCAAATCTCAAAAAAAATATTAAATTGAAAAAAAATGTGTTTTCATGATTATAAAACTTTAGCTACAGTTTAATAAATATATAAATAATACACATAATGATGATGATGATGATTAACATCCACTAAGATCTAATTGGTCTATCAAACCTTAAGAGGGTAAGTGATCATTAAGAGAAGCTTTCCAAGATCACCATACTTTTGTTTAGTTAAGAGGTTAGGAAGGTTAGTAGTGTGATCAATATTTTGAAAATGAGATCTAATATGGGTATAGGTTGGACAATATAAGAAAAAGTGCTTTTCATCTTCAACCTTCTTAGTGTCACAAAGGTGACACACTCTTTTATCCCATGACGTTTTAGGAATTGACCAACGCCCAGTTTCACTATGGAGCTTGTGAGAATTTGTTCTTATCTTAGCAATGCTTATTTTTTTCTTTACACTTGGCAAAACAGATAGATAATTTTGATCTTCTAGATTAGGGTTGATTACATCTTTATAATACCTTAATTTTCTTTTTTCCTCTAATTTTTTATCACACCACATTTTTTCCTTAAATTTTGATTTGACATTTTTTTTAATAGTATCTTTATTCTGCAAAATGGTTTCTTCCATGATTCCCCAATAGTTTAGTCAAGACCGGGCGTCTTTATGCCATCCTCGCTTGAGTCGATGGTGGTTATGACTTGATTTTGAAGCAATTTTAGGTAGCCTCTTGTCTTCCATGTTGTTTAACTTATTCTTATACATTAGGTATCTAGTCATAGCCATGCTCTCAATGGGGGAGAGGCTTGTTTCTATGAGGATGGGATAGGGCGTATTTCCTTTAATTTTGAGATTATAGGTTATAAAATTCTTTTGTATTTGCTCTATCTTTCTCCAAAATTCACTAAAAATACTACAACCCCAAATTTCACATCCATAAAGAATAAGAAGTGTAACAAGAAACTCAAAAAAATTATTAAAATGAAAAAAAAAAAATCATGATCATAAAACCTTACCTACAATTTAATCAATATATAAATAATACACATAATATTAGTTCAATTTTTAATCTCAAAAAAGTTTGGGAAGCCAAGTTGTTTACTCGTTCTAAATTCTTATTAAGTCTTTTATCTAGAAGCATTTTTATAAGTACTCGCTCAAACTTTGTCAAATTTAGATTTAAAGCACGTGGAAATTCTTAAAATTTATTAAGTTAATGGACTTTTGCATGCAATTGAAAATGAATAAGTTCAAAATACTTCTTGTTTCATATTTAATTGTTTGTATGTGTATTTGTTTTCAATTATATAAATGTTGAAATAAATTGGAGATAAGAAGTATTAGATACAACTTTTAACTATTTAAACTTACTTAATTTAGTTTTAATCAATTATTTTCATGGGAGTTCTTTTCTTTATTCAATTTGTAGAAGATTTCAAATGATATCATGACATTTTTAAGTGAAAAATATGTGGAGATTGTAAAGAAAATTTTTATTTTAACTCTTACATGTTTGTGTTAGAGATTGCAAATGATGTTTTTTTTTTTTTAAAACTAAAATAAATACTTTATATTACTAAGTATGAACAATAAAAGTATAGACGACTCGATGAGGGTCTACAAAAAATGAAACCAGAGCCCTCGCCAATCAAACTTATATGTTCATAATTCATCATAGACTTCAACACATAATGTGTAACAAACATATTAGAAATCAAGCTTGGCTCAAAAAGGAATCGACCATCCTACTTCAAGCAAGGAAGCCTAAAAAAACTTAATCGTATAAAATCGAAGCCATATCAGGATAATATCATCCTATATCTATGTTTCCTGAACAAAAAAGATAAGAGAGCATAGCATTGCAATTCAAACCCTAGAATTTTATGGATTCTCGAGGTGGCTCTCTAGCTTTTTGATTTCCCCAATAGCCTCGCTTGCATTCTTCTCGTTCTCAACCAGGATGGGGCACTCTCACGATCCAGGCAAACTTAGGCCCCTAGAGGTGATTTTGGATTTTCTTTGTTCTATTCCTCTGGCCTGACTCGGTCTTACTCAGCCTGACTCAGAATTTTATGAAAAATTGGGAGCGACAAAAGAGTTTAAATTTCCCTTCCAGCATCTTGACTTCCTCAAGGGTGACATCATTATATTTTCTGACTTTCTCCACAACCTGTGCAACCATAGCCTTCACAATCCAGCAGGTATCTACAAGTTTAAAGTATTTTGTTTCTTTGGTCCTAGAGTATTGCAGGTCCTCAACCCAAGGCTCGAATTCTTGAATAATGTCCACTTTAGAGGTGTTTCATCATTAATGTCAAACATCTTCCTCATTATCTCCATTCTAGTTTTCTTCTCCTCATCAAAGTAAATATATTTGAATCTAGACCCAGCCATCCAAGTTTCCCTCGCAGTCTTGGTGAGATTGATCGGGCCTTGGGAGGAGGAAGCCTCGTGAATTTTACCTTTCTTCCTATTCCCGCGTGTTCCTTTCATATTCATTCTACCACTCTTTCATGGTTTAACCGACACGAACCAAAAACCACTCTTGTTTTGTTTTCCTTACTATTTTTTTGTTAGTAGAGACTCGACCACATGGCCTTCCTCACCTGACACTTCGAAGAAATTGAAATAAGCATTTGAACCTCCCTATCACCACATCCCTGCAGAGTTCCCCCTTTAAGCTTTGCTGGAGGAAAAATCCACAAGATTTCCTTAGAAATCTTCCAATTCTACACCCAATCCCAAATTCCCTGGATTTTCGGCTCACTCCTCCATCAAAGGAGATCAAATGCACTTAATTTTTCCAAATTCAAACCATTACAATGGTCTCCCTGCTTGAAATAGTCATTCAATGCACCTCTTGCGGCTTGAGGTATTTTCATAATCTCTTCCAAAGGAATCATTTTTAAGTCTATTTCACTCGCACTACTCCCATGCCAATTCCCACAACTACCCTTCATTATGCACACCTTGCTCCAATGATGGCTCTATACGAGCCACCTTCTCCAGTGATTACCTCTCTCGTTCATCTCCCATCGTACCATCACCATGACATTGATTGAAACCACTTGTCCCAGTGAGTAACCACTTTTACTGGCCATGCTATCAATTTACAAAGTTGGCGTCGTCGACACAACATTCAACAGGCCCAGCATGAATGCCCTTATCAGCCAACGTTTGAGATTTGTGCCTTTTCGAGACACTCCCCCACCTTTCCAACACTCTATATGGCTCTATTGTTTTGTTGATCCTCTAAATGGGACACCTATTCTCGACTTATGACACCCTATCCAGGGGCATGGTGTCCATATTATTTAGCTTTGTGGTCTCTTTCCATATGGACAGATTGGTGGGGTCCCATAAGTTTCACGTGGTGAGATGATTTAGTTTCTTGATGCCTAGGTTGGCCAATTAACCTGCCACCAAGTTTGCACTCCTTCACACTTGAACTGGGATGATCATAAGGATGCTCATAATTATTTCGACAATCTGAGTCCAACCATAGGAACAAGTCATAGTTTTGGATAAGGCACATTTGAATGATGGTGAATTTGTAGAATAAGCAACTGATGTTTTAGGAGTATTTGTTGATGTAAATAAATGGTCAGTTGGCAACCTCACCAAAAAATTCAAAAAAGAGAAGGTAAAAGTTGCAGAGCTATAGGAGAAGTTAAATAATCGGGAATCTTTGTTGGTTAAATAACATTAGCATCAACTAAGTCAACTCATTGAAGAAAATAAAGGATCTATTTCCGCAAGGAATTACCTCCATAAAACTAAAGTATCTTTCATCAAGAAAGAACATGCCAAGCAATTAATTGCTCTTGGAAAAAAGGGATTTCTTCGAAATATCAAGAACAAATCAATTGCTTAGAATCACAAATTGAGGAATTGAAGGAGAAACGGGGTAATGCAGAATCCCTTAAAGAAAATGTTGTTGCTATTAATGCCAAGCTTGTTGATATTCAAGAGTTATTTTATGATAATTTGAATGAAATTAAGCAATAGCATGATGAGTGCTTAAATTTATGCACATAGTTCAAATGCAAACAAAGGAGCAACATAATGCTCAAAATACTTTTGATAAAATTAAAGTGTGGGAAGCAAAGAATCAAAGTGTGCTTGAAAATGTTTCAAGAATGATTAATAAGGAAAAGATTCAAATTCAAGATTCATTATATGCCTAGTTTAGTGATCCGGGATCTTTTCGTCAGGTGACTTATTAAAGAACTGTATTAAATGGGCATAAACTAAATTACACCATAAAGAAGGAAAATCTCAAAAAGAAAGAGACATAATCACGCAATATGAACACAAAGAACTTGATAACGGAGTTCGTCCCTGGTGGACTATGTCTCCGGGTCCTGCTCTCAAATGGGTAGGTCTTTTTATTAACTCATAAAAGAATTGGGCAAAATACATAAGTATACCTCATTCTGGAGTTAATCTACAAAATATTTGCTCAAATAAAAAAAACTAACACCACCACTGCGTTCGTGGCATCGTTTTACCTAAAAATGACTTTCTCCATGCCTCGATCTGAGTCGGGAACTTTCTGGCCCAAGAGGCACCCTTGCCTCAGTTTGCATGCCACTGCTCATGCAATGAATGATTGGACAGATCTCGAAATCCATGCCAAAATCTATCTCGAAAATCATGCCCGAATCCATATAAATCAAAACGGGTGCGCTTGGTCTCACACATCTTGTCTCTAATCCGAATGCACTACCTGAACCCCTTCTTATAGAAATTTTAGGCAGTTATCTAATAAGTAAGGTTGTTGGTGCATTGTTGGGTGGAGGTAAATTTAGACTATAGGTTGGCGGAGGTCCCGGGGTCGAACCCCACGGGCCTCCCCTTTCTAACCATATGGTTATAACGAAAATGGTGCGCTCTGCTAAATATAGTGGACAGTTAGATCTGGTGGAAATTTGGCGGAGAATATGGTAGGTGTGCCATATATGGTAGATCCATTTCTATTTTTGGCGGACAGTTATGGCATATAGTTCATGGTTACTAACTATGGTGTATATGTTATATATAGCGTAACTTCCACCATATTTGGCAGAGTTTCGTTTGCATATATATTTTTTTTAAATTTGGTCACGAGGCCTCCTTGTGCATTTTGGGGGTGTCACGTGGTGCCTTCCTATTGGGCCATGTGGCATCCATTGATTTTCCCATATGTATGTTGATTTCACCTAGGGACACATGGCACCTTCTGGGTGGTGCCACATGGCGTCGCCTAGGGGTGCCACGTGGCACTTTTTTACTCATCCACATAGCACCCTAAAAGGTCCAAATTTGAGGGACACGTGGCAGCCTCTGGTGCTGCCATGTGGTAGGTTGATGTCATGATGAAGTCATCATGACATGTGTCACCCTATGTGCTTTCTACTTAGTCTGTACAGACGCTGACGTCATTCGTACTGATGCTGACGTCAACAGTATGGATGCTGACTCATCCCTGTTGACTGGGCTAGTTTGACCAAAACTTTGACCTCTTATATCTTTTGATATGTAACTCTGTTTGACGATTCGTTTGTGCCATTATAAATATTGCCGTGTGCTCTTCGTGATCATGCCATTTTAATTTAGTTTTGGTAACTTTGAATTTTTTCCCTTTTGTTGTCTACTGAAGCCATTCTGAGCGTACTGAGTTGCTTCTACGCATTCTGAGTTGTTCTTAGCCTTCTCTGGATCCTTTTTGGATCATTTAGAAATTGTGATTTTTCACAAGATTTAATGAAAGAGACCAATAAGAATTTTTAGTTTCTATGGGATTGATCTGTAGATATTATTGAAGGTCTTGATATGCCTCATGTTTAGTTTCTTGGTCAAACAATTCCACTATCAAATTGTCTTAATGTTCATTAGCAAAAAAAATCGTGTGCGGATAGAATCACTCATCTTGATTTATGGAATCTTGATGTAGTGAAAGAATTTATTTCCAGGCCAACAAAGTGTTCAAAGTCAATTGACTCATTCCTATCAAGGTTTAATATAGAGCATAACGAAATTGCTAAGAAGCTTTATCATTGGAAAATGAACAAGAATATTCCACATCCACCTCTAATTTTGAAAATGATGGAAAAATTTATTGTATGACAAGCATTGGTTAAAGATAAAGAGGGTAAATATAGAAAAAATTCTACTAGTATCAAAGTTGACCACTCATGTTAAAATATAAAACAAGGAATTGGTTTTCTATTTTAATGAAATTAGTTGAAAGAAAGAAGGAAATTGTCTTGTTCTTTATAATCTCCATATTATTTAATGTAATCTCATATGAGGAGAGAGGGGTTGGAAAGTTTGTACTCAAAATTCTTACTATTATCAGTTTGATATAGTATTGAAGACCCAATCTTTTGTCTTATTTTTGTTTGAATAGATAGATGGTTGTATGATCACACTTTTGCAAGCTATACAATTTCTTTTATTTGGGTTAATGTGAAACTTTTTTCCATAACTTAGTTCTATTTGTCATCGGGAATAATTTTAAGGATGTATATTTATCTCAAAATGTAGAAAACTTGGAGAATAATACTAGTCCTTAATATGAAAAATATAAAATGTTTGGTGATATTTTTGTAAAAATATTCAAATTTCTAAGGATTTTGTATGTTTTCTATAAAATTTGGGCTATTTTTAAGGTAAAATAATTTTATTCTATATAATTTGGGTCAATCACCTTTACAAAAAATGGAAATCGGTGAATCCTCTATTGGGTATGAAAATGCACTTTTGTTATAAAAATAGCTCTTTATATTGTTAGCAATTGATGTATTTACTTTTACAATTTACATAAGATTTATGAAATTCTTCTATCAGTTTGTATAACTTATCATGCTATCTTATATATATTTTTTGATCCTAATTAGTGATGAATGAAAAGACATTCCTAATTTTGGTAAATAGACTATTATTTTACCACAGTTTGAATGGTTTATGGTAGTTGGACTTTGGTATTTGAAACTTTTTTATTTTACTTGGACTCAGTTATCCTATATATATTTTCATTAATTGTGATTGAATGCATAAGTGATTGTTATGATATTTTATAAGTTACATCATTCATATGTGCTTAATAATTATTGAGAATAATGAACTTTTTTCTTTTCTTAGTAATTACTCGTTTAATTATAAATCTCTTACCTTAAGTGTTGCTCTCAACTGAGATATGATAGATATATATATTTTATTTTTTCATATTAGATTATGAATGCATATAGAGAGTTAGATATTTTAAAATATTAAGTCTTCAAATTAGGAGCAATTTTATTTAGCGGAAAACTGAACCAACATATCGGTTGGAAGTTACTATTCCAAACGAAAGTAGGTCTAATTGGGACTTGTGATTGGGTAGATAGCCCTTATTTGATAGAGGAATTTTTCCCTCCTATCAACAGTTTGGCGCTATAAGGAGGGCCAAGTGACATGCATGGTTGGTAGAACATCTCGTGGTACTTATCCATCTTAGTCATCTTGTACCATATCACCTATGAGGAGGACCCCAAAATATACCAATGGAGTTTCATAGCCTAAACAAAGTACAGTGTCCAATTCACTTGATCCTTTTGAAAATCCATAGGGATTAAAATCCCAAAACAACCTTGTTTCTTTGTCACACAATGAACTTGTATATTTTTCAATTTCTAAAGAGATTTCCATCATTAATCCATAGTTACAGGTATCTACAGTTTTGAAAAGATCACATAGCAAGGAAATTGGTGAACCCACTAAAAGAAGTAAATAGCCTAAGAAGTAAATAGCCTAAGAAAGGAAAATCTAGTGAGTTTACATACAACTATGAATCTAACCCCCCTGTTGAGATCTCAAACATTTTAAGGGGGATAGAAAATCCTAATGATTCACATATTGATTTTCAATTAGAGTCTACTTATAGTAAGCCACCATATCACCCAGAGAGTCCCCCTCACACACCTTTTGGATCTCAAACATCGTCCTCACAAGGAAGTCCTAAACAATCTCCTCAAGGAAGTCCAAGTTAATCCACAAGGAGAAATATGACTAGTGTACCAAGGAGACAATGGCTTTCACTGGGAGTTGGTGCACTTCAGGGTCTTTCACATGACCTTCCCAAGCATCAAGACAAGTTCTTACCTAGATTTGATTCAAATAATAGAGAATCACCTAAGGATCATGTAAAAAAAATCATGTTTCCAGACAACCTAATGAGTGTATAAAATGAAGATGTTGTTTGTCAACTGTTTCTATACACGTTTGAAGGGAAAACATCCACATGGTATTTTGCATTATCATAAGGATATATAACTAATAAGAATTGTTTTGAACTTGATTTCATCAAGAAATTAGGTGAGGATAAAACCCCAACAACATTAGTGTTGGAATTATAAGGAATTAAAATGAATCCCAAAGAAAAAAAAAATATTTTAATCAAATATTCTCTATAGTAATGAATAAAATTGTTGAAGACTAAACCTACTAATAATGTCATCAATGAATTTTATACTACATATCTACCTTATGCAATTGCAATTTTTGTTAAAAGAGATGGAAAAAACACTTTAGCGAAAACTTTTAAAGAAACATTAAATGTAGAGAAAGAAATGATGAGTATTGCAGGAAAGACAAAAACAAAAGAAAAAATAACTTTTCCACTTGCTAGGAAAAAAATTTAAGAAAAACCATAGATGAAAAGAAAGATAAAGAAACTATAAATATGGATAGTCTTCAAAGAATAATATAAAAACTCTTAAAATGAAATTTTGTATTTAAAGAAAAAATGAGGTGAAAGGTCATCCTATAGAATGCTATGGATACCTTCTTTCAGGAGAAATCCTCCACCTCCCAATAATTCTAACACTCCTCCTGAAGAAACAAATCTTGAGGAATTTGATCAAGATCATTATTGCAGAGCACATAATGCAAATCATTCCCAGAAGAATTGTCCAGCATTCATAAACAATTCAAGGTTTTCACTTCAATGGAAGAGGAAGAAGGTTAAGCAAATCAAGATGAGAAAGAAGATAATCAATCTCTTGAGTCAATTATTGTTATATGGGATATTTCTTGGGGACTAATTGACTATGATTAATAAGACATAACTGAAGAAATCTATGTTGCTCGGAATAAAAGTAAAGGTCCTCCTTCATATTCAGAAACCCCAAGTACATCTTATCCTACGAAGAAAAAGGTTTCTACAAACAAAGTATCTTCCAGTCAAAACAAATAAACTATGAATTCTGATATTTTAGCTTATGATCTTGTGGAAGATATGAAGAATACTAGAGCCAACATCTCCTTATATGAATTATCAATATTAACTCAATAGAAGAACAAATTGATTCAATCTTTACAAATCACTTGTGATAAGGAGAAAATGGTTCAAAATTGTTCATTTAATGTTAATGTTGCATTGATTGGAGATAAATTTGGTTCACAAACACCTCCTTGTTTTTGGAATTTGAGATTTCTAATAGAAATGTACATAATTGTTTAGTATATTCAGGGTTTCATCTAATGTTATGAAATACTCTATTTGTAAGAAACTAAACAATGAGAAAAAAAAATATACTACACGTATTGTACAATTAGACAGATCAAGCATAAAATGTTTAGGAGAATTTAAAATGTCTTAATCAAATTAGCTTCAAATCCTAAATTCCACCAAATCATAGATATCATTGTTGTTGTCATTTAACAGTAAGAAAAAACAAATAAAGGTTGAGTGTGAAAGACATCTCAAATTTATTGTCACGGATTTAAATGACTCAAATGAGCCAATTGTGTTTACAAATTCGATTTCTGGCAACTATTGTCTAGACTCTTACTTTGGAAATTTCTTTGTAGAATCTTCACATTTTTTGGAGACAGGTTTGTATTCTAAAATTCTGCATTATACACAGATTGTTATACCACATTGTACAAATCTAGAAATTAGTGTTGTTAATTTAATTGTAAATAAAGATTTATGTACTTTATATTTTTATGAATCCAAGTCTAATAAAGGTGTATGGGTTTGGTTATGTCAGTAAAGATACTAAAGGAAATAAAACTTTAATAGCATGTAGACTGGATTTTGATTGTACTAATAACGTGGTTGAGTATGAGGCTCTCATCCAAGGTCTCAGAAAGGAAATAGATATGAAAGTTAAAATAATAAAACTTGTAGGCGACTATGAAATCATAACCAAACAGGTAAGAAATTCAATACATTGCATTTCTAATTGCCTAAGAAACTACCAGCGTGAGGTATGGATTTTGATTGATAATTTATTTCTTTTAACATTATTTTTGTACCTTGTTCTTTGAATGATGACGCATATTTACATGAAAATGTTGCTTCAAGGTTAATACCTTTAGCATATTTTTCTCCTAATAATTTTTTGTGTTGAATTGATTTTCAAGCTCCGAGTTCGAGACAACATCACAAATTGAAGAGTTTTTAACGATGATGACCAAATATTGAACTTTCTAACATATGAAGGTACTTTTAAAGAGTATTTTATTGATGAAAATCAATAAGATAAAGAAATTAATGAGACTTCTTTAGAAACCAAACCTAATACATAAAATTGCATTCCCAAATCAGTGGTTAGTTTAGAGAAGTTTCATGCTCTACAAGATAAATTTAAAGGAAAAAAATTGTATTACCAATAGTTCATCTATGTACTATGAGGTGATAAATTTAGGAATTGAGCAAAATCCACAAAACATTAATTTAGGAATAAATTTTTCTCCCTCTAAAAAAAATGCTTTTATCAAACCCTTCAAGGAGTACAAATTTATATTTGCATGGAATTATGACGAATTAAAAGTATATGATTTTAAAATCATTCAACATGTCATACCAACTAGTAAAGATGTTAAACCTCTGCAACAGAAGTTAAGAATTCATCCAAATATTGAGCTTCAAATCAAGAAAGAACCAAGCAAATTTTTACAAGCCAAGATTATCTTTCCTATTGGCCAATGCCCAATGGGTCTTGATTTTAGTTCCAATAAGGAAAAATAATGGGGATATCAAAATTTGTATTGATTTATGAAATATAAACAAAGCTTCAAAAAAAAGACAATTACCATATTCCACCCATGGAACAAATTTTACAATGTGTATCTGGCTCTAAAATGTTTTCTCTTTTAGATGGTTTTCCTGGTTATTCATAACCAAATCAAATTAAAACCACTCTTAGAACCAAATGGGAAACTTATGAATATATGAATATGCCTTTAAAATTAATCATCGCATGAGCCACATTCCAAAGAGATATCAATATTTAATTCATGGGATTGATAAATAAATCTATGGTTGTTTATTTAGATGATATTACAGTGTACTCATGGAATACAAATGAACATATTGATCATTTGAGACAAATATTTTATCGATGCAGAAGATATGGGATTTATTTAAATCCAAATAAAATATTTTTTGTTGTAACTAAAGGTAAGCTCTTAGGTTTAATTATTTCAAAATTTGGAATTACAATAGATCCTAAAAGGACTAAAGCTATTTCACAACTTTATTTCCCTCACAATAAGAAAAATATGCAATCAGTCTTAGGAAAAATAAATTATGTGAGGAGGTTTGTTCCTAGTTTTGTTGAATTAGTTAAGCATTTACAGGATATGATTAAGGAGAATGTTTCATTTAAATGGGAAGATAAAGAAAGAGAATATTTTATATCCATTAAGGAAGCATTTATTCAAGCTCCTACTCTGATGAATCTAGATTTTGAAAAAGAGTTTATTTTGTATGTGTTTGCATCTGACTGTTCTTATGCAGTTGTTTTGACTCATAAAAATTTAGAGGGTTTTGAAGTACCAATACATTTCATGAGTTCAGGATTACAAGGTTCGGAGCTAAAGTATCTTAACATTGAAAAATAGGCCTATGTTGTTTTCAAATCAGTGAAACATTTACTTTCATATCTTTTGAAGTCACATACACAAGTCATTTTACCACACCCATCAATTAGAAATCCGTTAGTCCATGGGGATAAAAGAGAAAATTGGATGAAAACACTCTAGGAATATGATCTTAAAATCAATACCATGAAAATTTTAAGAGGACAAGGTATATGTAAGTTAGTAGTAGATTCAAAAGGTTATCAAGTAAGTGATCAAGAAGGTTGGGAAAATGAACTGGAGGTAAGCAATGAAGTTTTGCATATTCCAGTACCTACCAATCCATGGTATTATGACATTAAATATTATTTAATTCATGGTAATTCTCCATATTTGGAACCCAAGAATAAAAGAGCATTAATATTGAAATACGCTTAATACCAACTTATAGATGGAGTATTAATCTGAAAAAATCACAATAATGTTTTACTAAGATGTCTTGAAAAATATGATGTAGATAAAGTATTGGTCAAATTACATGATGGACCACCTGTAGGACATTTTGGTGGAGAATAAAATTCACATAAGATTCTTAGAGTTGGTTATTTCTATCCTACTTATGCTAAAAAGTGAAAACTTTGTTAGGCATCTTCAAGAAAAGAGAATAAACTTGTTTTTCCACTACAAGCAGTTGAAGTGAAAGGTCCATTTGAAAAACGAGGTCTTGATATAATTGGGGAGATTAATCCCAATTACTCACACCTTCACAAATATATTTTAACTTATATATACTATTTTACAAGATGTACTTGCTATGGGGAAATTACCCCTAATCTGGGTCTAGGGACTAGGCAAAGCCTTGACACCCTAAAAGACAGAAAATATTATATTCTACCCCAAACCAAACACTATGATAATTAAGGGAATAGAAAGAAGATAGAAACATGTACCTTAAGTCCTTACGACCGACGTCGATCCCTTCCAATTGTTGTATGTTCCAAGATTGCATGCCTCTTCCCAAAGATGGCCTGAAACAATGTTATAGAACAAACTATGACATCATATGATTAATTATCAAGATTATATAAAGAGTTATTTATTCATGAAAAGATTCATAAACACAAACACATAGACATAAAGATATGGGACAAGAATTTTTTCTCTTTTATTAATAACAAAATTAGAAGTTACAACCTAAATTTTGTTGGTGTCGCTCCATGAACCTCACATGGGTTCCTCTACTTTGTCTCCAAGTGAACTATTCCCAATAATATCATCACCACCAACAAGCCAATATAAGGAAAAGGGATGGGTGATACAAGGAGGATGGATGGAAGAGAATGTTGAGGATGAAACTCATAGCAGAATGCAGAAAGCTTGGAATATAAGGGAGAAAATTTGGCAAAGTTCTCTTGTCTCTAGTTTGATATCTGAAAATGACCCCCCTAGGGCCCTTTTTATATTAAAAAATGGTGGTTAATTCGTTTTCAAAAGGGTACAGGAGGTAAAATGGTTGAAAAACCTGATATAGCCCATAAACTCTGCCAGAAAGCGTGGATTTAATATTTTTTTGCAACTTTTTAGAGTACACGTGTGCTTTTAGTTATGTAGAAAGCATATGTACGTGGGTTGTTAGGAATGAAGATAGCATATGTAAGCACTCTGCCTATGCATTGGGGTGTGTATGCCATACAAAAACTTTTTTTTTGAGAAGAAATCTAGCAAAAATGGTTGGCAGATGTATGAATGAGTAGGCCCATATCAAAGATGCATAGTAGTGGAATTTTGAGTTATAAAAGATGCCCCCTAATGTGTGAGGTCATAAGAGAAACTAATGATCGAAATACACTACAATATATTTAATAAAGTGGGAAATAACTGGATTCGAGTAAACCCAACCGAGTATCTGTGAGCGCATCATCTGCAATAAGATAATTATAATCACCAAGGCAAGCATTCCCATGCTCGGGACAAGCTAAGAATGGTTTCCAATCAAGTACACTACAAATCCATGTCATATATATAGTGATCATGGCTACATGACCAATGTGTATGCCAATATAAAGTGTAGCCATGAATAATACACAGTGGATCTGCATCTCAAAATCATTGGAAGATATACAATATTATATGAATCTTCAAGAGGCAATAATTCCTGTGGCTAGAGATGATAGTTTCATAACTCAAGCAATAGCTTCAAGATATTCAAAACTTAGGTAGGAGTATAATAGGAGCATAAGACTCACTACACTAAGGTCTTCGACATGTTTTCATGGAAAGAGTGGAGGAATTCAATCATCAGGCACCGAACTTCATTGATTATGAATGTAAACTTGACAGGACTCTCGGGATGACCGACTCATGAAGGTGAAGAGACTTATCGCAGAATGGCTGACTCAAGTTTCAATACTTCCCCTTGGACAAGAGCATGATATATGAAAAGACTCAGGAAACATGTTATTGACATAATTTTGTGGCATGGGGGGCACCACAAACTCTCCATGTGTTTATAAGAGTAACCAAATGGAGGAGGACACAATTCTATGTAACGAGAACAACTTCCTAAGGCCATACTAGATCCCAATGCTTGCAGAAAAAATGGAAGGATGTGCTCTGTCCAAGGGTGACTAGATTGCTGCCAACAAAAGTGAATGCTTCCCCGTCCCCTCTTTTTGGAATATTTGAATTATTTTTTTTTCATATTTTTAACGAGATTGAAAAAGAATATAAGAACACTACATTACAAAGGAGGAACTAGTGTTGCAGGAAAGAAAACTAGTTCTAAGTATGGATCATATTTATGCTTAGTAAAAGGAGAAATGTGCAGGATAAGGACACTTGGGAAAATTCCTCCATGGTTCAGGGTTTCAGAACATAAAGGCAAAAATGTTGCAAAGCCTACACCTACAGAATTCTCTAAAAGTTTAGCAACAACAGAATGGAGCCGACATTAGGCCAAATATGAAAGAGTGAGACATGCAATGTGATTTGTGGATTGACACAGTGAGCCTCCTTCAATGTAAAGTTTTATGAGCCCATAGAAGGTAAGCTCGATGGTTTTTCACATATAGAGAATCTAAAAAACCCAAAAAAAGAAGACTCCAAAGTGGTCTTTTTCATAAATTTAGTCTCGAGGTCCCGAAAAGAATAAAATCAATCAAGGAGAACTCTTATGGTCACTAGGGCCAGAGTATTCCTTTTTTGTACATAGTCCAGTCAGTCTAGAAAAGGGTTAAATTTATACCGAAAGGATGTCTCTTCAAAACCATTTTAATGAGTGTGACAGAGACAAGATCACTCGGCTATATTTTAAATTTTAAGGAGTATGAAAAGAGCTTAACTATGGACTCCCTCATTCTTTTTTGTAAATATAGTCCCCTAAGCCCGAAGAAGTATAAAACATAACTAGGAGAACTCTCCTGACAAGACATGTCTCTTGAGGTGTACATTTTTCCTGGGTAATCTATTGGCCGGAAAAAGGGTTAAACTTATGCCAAATAGATGTTCCTTCTGGATCGATTAACGAGTATGAAAGAAACATGGTCACTCGACAATATTTTCTTGTTTAGGGAGTCTAAAAATGACTTAAATAAGACTCCAAGGGGTTTCCTTTTTCGTAAATAATCTCCAAGGATCGAAAAAGTGATAAACCAAAACTAGGGAGAATGGCCCTTTTTCGCAAATTTAGTCCCTCGGGCCAGAAAAGGGTTAAACTTACACCTGAGAATACTCTCCTACTGAACCGAATCTCCTAGGGCATAGATTTTTCGTAAAATTAGCTATCTGGACCGAAAAAAGGGTAAACTATCGCCAAACAGATGTTCCTTTGAATTTCCCTTTGACGAGCGTGAAGGGAAACAAGATCACTCAACAATATTTTCAATTTCAGGGAGTCTGAAAAGAGCTTAAAGAAGACTCCAGGGGGTGCTCCTTTTCGTATGTAATCCAAACGAGGCCAAAAAGGATAAATAATCTCTTGCTAGATGTCGCTTTCATATTTTAAGTGAGCTTGAAAGAATACAAATCATGCTCTAGAGGAGTCCCATGGGTATAGGCTAGAAAAAGATGAAGAAGAAGAGTGGGGCTTCAACATAAAGTCATTGCGGGACTAAAAGGATTGCCAAGCATATAGGAAACTAACAACATGGACACCAAAATGAAATACAAGGATCTACCTAGGGCATCCATGGAGGAAAAGCCTCTACCACTGATTCGGATTTATGAGCAGAATGAAAGGAATAACAGACTGAATACAATAACACAGAGATATAGAGAACAACAAAAGATATACAGTGAACAATAACTTCTATTGAATAAATAAAATAGGCTGAAACTGTAAAACTACAGAACTGAAAAACAACTTGCTTGAATGGTGGTAGCTATCTCTGAGAAGAGATGTGGCTGCTACGCGCCTTCATCTGAGAAGAATGATTACAATGAGGCTCCAAAGGCCTTTATGACATTACTCATGAATGCCAAACCCCTAGACATCCAAAAACCTAACCCTAGGATATGAAATGCCAAACGTTATGTGGGCCTCGATGGGAAAGTTGGTACCTCAACTTCTCGGGGTCGTAACTTTTACATACGACCTTCATTTTAGGTGCGTGATAGCCCGTTGAAAAGGTATTTTTTAGAACTACACATTATTCCATCAAACTATGACTCGATCTACAGTTTGACTATGGCAAGCCAAAAAAGCATTGTTTAGTGCCCCAAAATGTCCCTAGAAGTACATAAAGATGTACTAACATGAAAACTTTCAAAATAAGCTAGTTGGATTAGGTGGGAGACCACCAATATCCACCTAGAAGTTGTGTAAGGCTTCAAAAAACCTAGAAAGTGTAGAAACCGCAATTACAAAGAATTACAGAATAACGTGTTGAACAAACAACTGTCAAGAAGAGCCAGTTGGAATAGGTGGGTGGCCACCAATATCCACCTGGATCAGTCCTCGCCCCTTAGGAAGAAATGGTCTACATTGTGTTGAGTGCCCCCATCATGTGAGGAAACTTCTGCTGAATTTAGCCTCGAGTGAGCCACTATCCTTGGTGTAGGAGTTTTTGTACCTCGACAACCTGATAGAGTTGTATCCTCTCCTAGTGAGTGCCCTTGATCGGTGTGTCCACTATCTGATCAGTGGATGCATGTTCCATGCAATCATGGTTGAGCTCTTTTGGTGTCAATTGTTCTGTGATCTTTAAGGTGTCCAATAATGGTGGAAAATATGGCCAAAGGAGGTCCACATTGAACATTGGGTGTTGAATTACTAAGAGGAGGGATGAATCAGTAATAGAGAAATTTAATCCTTTTTCACCATAAAATGCAAGTGTTATATCAATGTAGCATTATCCTCCAATAGTTGTAGAGTAAATAAACAATCAACTAATGAGAAATCACACACATACACATTACATCTACTAAATAAACAATCAACTAATGTTTTTTCTTATATGTCTTTAAGAATTACATTCATTGGAAGCACCAACTTCCTTTGTTTTCCGGCTAAAACTAGAAGGAGGCTCCAACCCCCTAGTTTCTTAGGCTACAACCTGAGGGAAGCTCCAACTCCCCAATTCTCTAGCTACAACTAGAAGGAGGATACAACCCCCTAGTTTCTCAGGCTACAACCTGAGGGAAGATCCAACTCCCCAATTCTCTGGCTACAACCAGAAGGAGGCTACAACCCCCTATGTTCTCCAGCTACAACCGAAAGGTGGCTACAACCACCTATCCTTGCCCCATCCAACTGCCCTGAAATATAAATGTAAAATGTAAACAACTTGTCACTGTCATTGAATCAACCACTATCATTGTCAACCTATACCAATAACCTATAAAAACCTATACCAATCAACCTTGCATCAACCTATACCATAAACAAGCGCATCAACCATGCACTGAACCTGTACAAATAACTTGTCGCAATAACCTGTCCAAACAACCTATCACAACAACCTATCTCATCAATCTTATCAACCAAATCATATTTACTCACCAAGATCAATCACCAAGACAACTCTCAACCATATGCACAATATCACCAAGATGTGCATCAACCAAGCATATCACAACAACTCATAATTATCACCAAGATCGATATGTGCTTCTAATAATATATCAATACAAGTATGCTACATCATCCATAAACCATGTGTAAACAATACTACTAACAAGTTCCCAACTATACACCTCTTGTATGTTTCAATTCATCAACTACTTGTCTCAACCATGTACCCAACATGTACCTCAACCATATACCAATGACATACACCAATATAACCATCAAAATTTATCTAACAATTCATTACTCTATCCATAAACCAAATATCATTAACCCTTACATCAAACCATGTGCCACAACCTCACTGTTATGTTGCCTCAAGCTAAACCAACAACTTCAGCAACACGTCACAATCAAAAGACCAATACCCATATGCCAAATACTAACAAAAAAATACCAACTGTATCCCTCAACAAATCTAGTATATGCAGCAATACTGAGCATCCAATACCATATCAAGAGCTAAACCCTAGCTCACAAAACATACCTCAAACAAGATGTGCCATATCTCTCATAAATAGACACCAACCATGTTGTTTCCGTGAATTTTCTGCCGCACTTTTTCTACCACAATTTTTCTGTCGCACTTTTTTTGCCGTGATTTTTCTGTCGCACTTTTTTTGCCACGATTTTTCTACCGTGATTTTTTTATCGCACTTTTTATACCGTGATTTTTCTACTGCACTTTTTTTGCCACGATTTTTTTGCCACTATTTTTTAGTTGCGCTTTTTCTGCCGCAATTTTTCTGTTGCAGTTTTCCTGTTGCACTTTTTCTACCACTTTTCCTGACGCACTTTTTCTGCCGCACTTTTCCTACCGCACTTTTTCTGCTGCAATTTTTCTCTATCAATAATACATGCCCAAATAACCTTTCACAAAAATAGATATTCAATGATATTCAAGTGTGTTTTGAATTAGATACCCTTGCCTCTTATTTATACTTTTATGTAGCTTCCTAAGGGGTTACCTTCTAACCATCTTAACCCACTTTCCTTATTTTAGGGTTAAATCACTTATAACCACTTGTCCACTTAACTTAACCAATTTCCATAATTAGTAAGTTCTCCATTAACTTTATTATTTAAATAATTTATTTTGCATCCTCTTTGAGTTATAGTACACTCATCACTTCACTTTATTATTTAAATAATTTCTTCTTTGCAAATACTTTGACTACTTTGACCTTTTGGGGCTTCTATATGACTCATGAGGATTCTCCAACTTCACATGGCCATAACTCTCTAACCGTGAGGAGCTATGTGACATTCCACATGCCACCAGAAATGGCATGACATTTACTATCCATCTAGAATAGTCTTACCTGCGAATATATCAAAACTCATATCATTATCCATCAAACAAAATTGGGTCCATTATCGAAACCTTTGTGCTACCGGAATTTGCTACCGAACTTTCTTCAAGGGTTGAAATCAATGAAAACCAATTGAATTAATCAACAATCTCCCCCTTTGGAATTTATGGAAACACTCTGATGCAATACTAAAGTCATATCACTCATTCTCTTCATGTGACCATCTTTCCCCCTAGAACCATGCCTCTGTGCTCTGCATCTGACAAATCTCTCCCCCTTTGTCATTAATGACAAAGGTATATTTCCATCTAGTGTTGCTCCCCCTAACTAAACTATCCTTGGGGATACTCCCCCTAAATGAAGTCTTCCTAAAATTGATCTCCCGACCTGAAATGTCCTCTTTATGGTGCTTCCTTGTGTAAATATAAGACATATAAGATAAGCATTCAAAAGCATTCATTTTGGAGTAGAAATTACTCCGAGTCTCTGGAAAAGATACTCAAAGGCTTCCCATGAAAGCGATTTTGTAAAGATGTCTGCCACTTGTTATTTTGTGCCCACATATTCAACTTTGATGTTCTTCTCTACAACCTATTCCCTTAGAAAGTGATACTTGATTGGAATGTGCTTCATATTGGAGTGCATCATCGGGTTCTTTGATACACTGATGGAGATTTTATTATCACAATAGATTGGAATGGGCTCATCATACTCAACCAGTATATTTGTCAGAGTTTTTTTCATCCATAGAACCTGTGTACAACATGTTGTTGTTGCAATATATTTTTCTTCGGCTGTAGATAAGGATACTTATGATTGTTTCTTTCTTAGCCATGATACTAAACACTCACCCAAGTAGAACGTTGCTCCACTGATGCTTTGTCGGCCATCAATGCAACCTGCCCAATCTACATCTGTGTAGGAAATAAGTGATAACTATTTTCCTTTTGGATACCATAATCCAAACTCTTTTGTTCCTTTGATATATCTGAAAATCCTCTTCACTGCTACGACATGTGATTCCTTTGGTGATGCTTGAAATCGTGCCACTTATCCAACTGCCTGCATTACAACTATTCTAGATGATGTGACATATAGTAAGCTACCAATCATTGACCTATATTGCCTTTGGTTTGTAAACTTTGAATCATCATATTTTCTCAACTTGCAACTGGTTTGCATAGGAGTGATAATTAGTTTGCAATGTTCCATTCCAGACCTCTTTATAATTTCTCTGATATACTTAGTTTGAGAAATAAAAATTTCTTGGTTGCTTTGGCATATGTGAAGACCCAGAAAGAAGGATAGTTCTCCGAGTAATGAAATTTCAAATTCATCTTTCATATCCTTTGCAAATTTCTAGCTTAACCTATCATCATTGCTTCCAAAAATAATATCATCAACATAAACTTAAATTAATAAAATACTATCTTGAGTTACCTTGATGTATAGGTTGATGTCTGCACTTCCTTTTCTAAACCCTTCCTGTTGTAGATATTTATCTAGTCTAGAGTACAATGCTTTAGGAGCCTGTTTTAGACCATACAAGGCCTTCTTCAATTTGCACACGTAATCTGCATTCTCTGACAACTGAAATCTTTTTGGTTGTTCGATGTATAATTTTTCTTCAAGTTCTTCTTATTCTTCGTAAATTTGTTCCATTGGTTCATTTTCTTCTTCCTTTAATTCTTGTCCACCTGTTTCATCAATTGTTACATTGATGTTGTCCACAACTTTGTTCAACCTCAGATTGTAACACTTGTATACTTTCCTTGTACTTGGGTAACCAACAAGTACTTCTTTGTCCACAAGAGAGTCAAACTTTCCCATTCTTCCATTTTATCTTTTGATGTAGCATTTGCTTTCAAATACTCTGAAGTGCTTCACATTTGTTGGGATTCCTTTCCATAGCTCGCAGGAAGTTTTGTCATTGTTTTTTCTGAGAATTACTCTATTTTGAATGTGAACAATTGTATGCATTGCATGTGTCCAAAAATTACCTATCAATTTTGAATCCATTAGCATTGTTCTATCCATTTCCTGTGTAATTATCATCCATTATGATAATGTTCCTTTGTCTCTGAACCACTCTCCAAACCAATATATGAATCCATGTTCTCATCCACTGTCATATATTTGTCCAAACTTGTTAAGTGTTCTTATGAATCCATCTCTATCCATACTATCAAGGACTCTACTTCACATTGTCCGTAATGTTGGCCCATTTATCATTGTACTATCATGAAGTATTCACTACTACAACTGGTTGTACTTCTACTAACTAACTGCTCTAGATCTATCTATTCAAACTCTGCAAGTTTCTTGAAGGATGGTTCTTTGGTTTGTCACATCTATCGCATAGATTGTCCCTGTCTAATATTCACGTTACCTAGGAGTCTCTAAGTTGGATGGCTGAGAACAATTCCTGCTCTGATGTGTATTCATCATCATCTTCATTGGTAGATTCATCATCTCTCTGAGCTCTGACTTTTTTCTTTATGTCTGTGGATTCATATTTCACTACAATTATTGAAAGTACAATCTCTTGAACATGTTCCTTATTTACCTGTCCTTATTTTCTTTCAGTTGTTCTCCAAACCTTTTTGTATCTGACATATTTCTTTTTCTCTGTAGAATTTTCTTCATCTCATTTTATTTCCAATCTTGTGATCTCTGGGACCTGGTCTTTGTTCACATGTTCTTCATGTTTTCTTATCCATACTTTCTTACATCTGACATTTGTAACATTCAATGTTACATGGAGCCACATAGGCATTTCTTTCTTGAACATTTCTTTTATAATCCATCTAATCTGGAACCTAATGTCCAAAGTTAGTACAATAAAAACAATGACCATAAAAGAAATTTGCATACCTGGGAGTGAATGATCTTCTTTGTGGCGTAGTCCTTCTGATTTTTTTGCTTGACTGATCATGATCATGATTGAAGCTTCTATGTGGCTTGAACATGGATAGTATTCTTGAAGATGTATCTTCAATAGTTTTCTTAGATTCTAGTTGACCATGATTCCTTCCTTTGAGTACTTCTTCATAACTCTTTCTATTTTCTTCATTCTTCTTTTCTAGCAACCTAGAATGCTTCTCTTCATTCTCTATAACTAATGTGGATGTTCTAACTCTTCAACATTCTTGTTGAGCTTGATCATTTTACTTCTCAATGTGACAACTTATTCTTCAAGCTTCTCAACCTCTTATTCTTTCTTCATTATCTGAGACTTCATGACTTCTTTTGTTCTATTCACTTCTTCAAGCTGAATTTTTAATGTGATTATTTCTTCTTCGAGTCCTTTATCTTATTGACCAAACTCTGACTCAAGTTGCTTTAGATCGTTATTTCTTTCCTTAAGATGATATGTCAATATCTTCTCTCTCATTTCTGCTTCTTCCTTCTGTGATTCTATGTTAGCTTCCAAATACTGCTTTTGATATTGAATATTTTATTCGATCTTTATGGCTTCTTCTAGCTGAGTTCTTGATGCAGGCGCATTCTTCAAGGTTTATAATACCTAGGGGTCTTATCACACATTTACTAAAGGGAGTGGGTTCCCTTAATTATTTTGTTTATTTTCCTAGGTTTAGATTTGAGTTCTAAAGAGATTTAAATCTAATTTAGTTATTTTAGAAGATCTCGTGAGTTGTAGAGATCTTAGGGATGAGTGAGTAATCCTAGGAAGAGTGAGGATTTTGTGGATCTAAAATATCTTATGAGATTTTTAAGGAGGGTTTTGTGGATCTAAACCAAAATTTGGTATTAGAATCCTTTTCTTTAAAAAAGGTAATTTGGAGAGCAACAGAGGTTGGTTGGTTGAGTGGGATTGTGAGAGAGTGTGTATGTTTATGTAGTTTGATTACGACCAGAATACCATCAAAGGACCAATGAGGTGAAATAGGTCTCGATGGGTTGAATATAAGTTTTGTATAATTTTTATGTATATATTGGTGTGAAAATTAATGAATAGAGGACAGCAAAACATTGAGTTTTGTGTATTCAATTTATATTAAGATGTTTGGTTTGTGTATTAGTCATTGGATATCTCTGAGTAATGTAAACACAGGGTTAAAGAATCTAACAACAAAAAATCTACAATGGATCGTTAATTCTGTTTGTATTAAGGTTTTGTATTTTCTGTAATAATAGTGAAACGTTTTGCTTTTACAATTATCTTGTATGCAAATGTGTGGCAGATCATAAACAAGATAAATTCATATAGAGAAGTAATCCAGCCAATTGTGGAAGGAACCGGTTGAATTGGGTTTTCAAAAGTTTTGAACCAGAGTTGAAACCCGAATTTCAAATCGGATCGTCAGATCATAGCTCAACATAGATCTAAGGTATGAAATAGATTTCGTTGTGTAACTTACACATAAGTTAATGGAATATTTCATAAACCTACAGGTATCATTGGATTAGTGGATAAGGTTTATAACAACCATTGATCTAAATAATTCAAACTCTGACAAAGTCAGAGGATATGCGATCAGCGAAGGTTTAAAGAATAACCATTGATTGAAGCCAAGGTTGAAATCTACGATGCAGAATGAGTTTTTCTTTTCAATTTTCAAAGAGGTTAATTAAAGATTACTCCTCCCAAACTAAAACCAAGTGGTTTTTCCTTTTCCATGTGTCCTTCTGGTGTTATTTCGCAACCTAGGTAAGTAGTATTACTTTCCACTTCTTTTGAGTTCCAAAATGTTTCGGGTCGTCGATCATCAAAATAGAGGTTCAGTTATATCCATTGGATTGTGTTTCTTAAAGTTGATTATGATCGGATTTCGGTTTAGTCTCCAGTTTCAATGTGTAGTCACGTTAGTTAAAAGGTCACTAAGTGTTGGGACTTAGCTTTGTACTACGAAATACATACATTGACTTATATTTGTTGGTTATATGGTTTGGGAAGTAGCCCAAGAGATAATTCCATATTATATTGAATTGATTCTAAGTTTTATTATTATAATTTTGAAGCCTGCGGAGGATTAAAAACTAAGATTTTGAGGATCGATTTGTAACCTTGCACAATTAAAGTGTTTAAGAAAAGGATACTTTGTGATCCTTGTGGATGAAGAAGAATTTGGTCCTTATTGGGCATCATTTGGTATCAGAGCAAGATAAGAGCTCTTTGGGGATTTTGGTTCAAGTTTGAATTTGTTTGTATTCAGTATGTGTGGAAATTGCAATTGCAACAGATTCAGAATTTTAATACAAAGTGGTAAAATATGAAGGGAATTGTTCTTTGGGATATCAGGACACAAAAGATTTTATGCAGAAAAGAATCTTGAGATATTGCAGGCAATGAAGATTTGAAGTATTTCTTTCAAGGCAGAATGTGGAAAAATATTTTGAGGTTTCAAATTTTAAATGAATGTGTGTGTGTGTGTGTGTGTGTGTGTGTGTGTGTGTGTGTGTGTGTGTGTGTGTGTGTGTGTGTGTGTGTGTGTGTGTGTGAATGCAGATAACAATAGAGAATTGTAGCCAGGTAACTGTGACAAAGGAGAAGGGAGCAAGTGAAGAAATTGAAGCAAGAGATGTTGTAAGGAAATGAAGAGAACATGGAAGTTATCAGAAGAAGAAGAGGATTAGTTGGAAGAATAACTGAATTGCAAACAATGAAAATTAAAGCAACATGTTTATTGTCCAAGCCAATGGAAATCTTAAGGAGATGATATCCTTGGAAAAAATCTCAAGTATGAGTTATATTTTGATATTTGGTCTAATTTGAATTATTTTTCAAAGTGAAGAGAATGATAGCAGCAAAAGTACAGTAGCAGACTATGTAAAGGGAAGATAAGTGGTGTTAGTGGTAAATATCAGCAAAGAAGATTGTTGTAGAAGAGAAGAGAATAACATAGTTCTCAAAATAAAGAGAGAGGAAGGTGAGCACTGTTTACAAAATCCTGACAACATTGGAAGTTGAGGAGCAGGAGTGCTCAAAGAGGTTTTGTTGCAGAAAACCAAGGGAATATACCAAGAGGATGACTTGGTGTAGGTGAGAAGTAAAGACTTGTTACAAATAAATGAGAGAGGATTATTGTAAGCTCACAATGGAAAAAGAAAGTCCACATAAGGAAGCAAAGATGACTATTAGAGGTCATGAGAAAAGCCACAACAAAAGAAAGAAATATGCCAAGGAAAATGGAAAGGGAAAGAAGATGAGTCAAGAAGTACTTGACAAACAAATTGTTGTATTGAAAGAAAGTGTTGATGCAATAATAATGTTGCTAGAGGATTGTGAAAGGGGCCAAAGGTATGGTTGAACTATGAAAAAGAGGAAGATAAAATGGAAGTTGTTGCAAATAAAGATAAAGAAGAGAATGTATATCAGGTTAAGAGAGGAACTCAGAACAATTGAGTTAGAGGTGGAAGATGGATATTGTAGACCTAAGAAAAAGGTTTACCTTGATGAGGAAATAATTATTGATGGTTTTCTGAACTATTGGACAAGTTCGGATCAACAAGGAGATGTGGTGATTAAGACATCAAAGGAAGATGAGCCTTGTATTTTTTAAACTAATGCTTTGTGTATGTTTGTAGGTGATGAACAACCTTTCAAAGATGTGTTTATACAGGTTGATGAAGAAAAGAAGTTGTTAGAAGAGATGTTTGTAATAGAACATTTCTTAATTGAGCATGTGTTCAAAGACACTGAATATGGACAATTATTGAATACTACTATGGAAGTTGAAAATGATAAAGCTAGAAGGACTTGGAAAAAATATGGCAGACAGTCTAAAGACAAAAGGAAATTGCATATTGCAAAAGAAGGAATATAAAAGAGGAATGAAGATAGCCTTATGTCAGGATCAAACAAGGGTATATATGCAGTGCAAACACTTGAGGTAATGGGATTATCTCTTCAAATTTTATTCAGTGATTATGAACCTGTATTGATAGTTAATGGGCAGGAAATTGTCTTGAAAGGACATAAAGGAGCACTAATGGAAAGGACTCTTAGTAAAGGTTTCATTATGGAAGATGGTAGAACAGAGATTCATAAGGAGAATTCAGTCCAAGGAGGTACATCTAGTCTAGTAAATACTATGAAGAGGAAAGGAAAAGAGGATAGTCAAGAACCTAAGGATAAGTTGGCAGAGGCTGATGTACTGCAGAAAATTGAAGATAAGTTTATTTGTAAAAATTGTGAAAAGAGAAATGGTACATGTGATCAACAAACTGAAAAGAGACAGGAAACCTCAGAGGATGAAGGCAAAGATTCATTAGTGAACTATGCATTTGCAGTAAGCAGAAAAGGGGTTCCATGGAATGTGATATTCATGGTGGTAACAATAATTTTTACTATTGTAAAAGGGACTTTATAGTTGAATGGAAACTATGTTATATATGGTGATTTTGTTTCCTGTACAGAAACAAAGAGAAATTTAGCTTCTAAAATCAGAATTTGGCAGATTTTGATTGAAAATCAAGAGGAATGGAAAAAGCAACTTAGTGGCTTATAGATTTGTAAGAAAAAAAGGGGAAGAATGAAAATAAATATGCAAGGAAGGAAGGCCAAAGAGAAGAAAAAAGAACGAAATTTAGAAATTAGACAAAGAAGACAAAGAAGACTTTTTGTTGATGGGTGAAACAGTCCATCCGTCAACTTGGAGAGTGGAACCGGTCCGGGGTTGTCTAAATAACCCAAGTCGTTTGGAATGGACCACCCTGACGAGTTTAACGGCTTCGTTGGCCGCTCTAAGGTCTCCTAAGGAAACCAAAGAGGAAAGATGATCTGAGCTAAGTGATCTAAACTAAGGAAACTAGAAACTAATAAAACAAACTAAAACAAACTAACTAACTAAATAAAAAGAAATCAAACTAAAATAAAGGAAACTAGAAACTAATAAAGCAAAGATAATTATGCTAATATAAACTATTCTAACTGTTCTATGTACAAACTACAAAATTACTTTATAATAACTCAAATCAACTATCTAATTATCAATTTAATTACAGTTTATTCACAAATATACATTACATACAATCTACAGATTTGAATAAACCTATGAAACTAATTTGCTTGCTGTCCCAAGACAGCGAAGGTAACTCTTTTTTGATTTTATTATTTATGAATAAGAAAGTAAACTAACTGAAATTAAAACAAATCAAAATTATATCTATATTAAACTACTTAATAAAAGCAGTAGACTAAATACTAATTGACCTGGAAATGCTCCAAGTCTGTCCTGTGTATGATGGCTTCTAAGCTGATTGGAGGAGGGAAATTCACACCGTTAAGTCCTTAATCTTTTCGGAAACGATCAGCTATGCTGCTTCTTGAAGTATGTTACAGGACAAACAAGACATAAAAGAATATCATAACAGTTTTCTGATTATAAATTCCTGCAAAAGGGGAAACCTATTATGCAGCAAATCTATATATTACAGTTCGATTTATGAAGAAGACAAAGCTATGATCCACAAATTGAACTAACAACTGTTATGTCTTTTATCTATTTGGAAGAAACAAGATACGGATAACAGTAATAAAATTATATCATTTGCATTTGATTCAGATAGCTAAAGCAATACTAAACCATAAACAAGCTGATATACAAAACATGGAACAAAGTGTCGATATATTGAAAAGCAAAAGCTATGACAAAACACCAATTCTGCTCCAGTTTGAATTAGAACTCCATATCCTTGTTCTCCCACAACTGAGGATGACTGATTATTACAAAATCATAGGTTTATATAGGTTTCTCACAAGGTAAAACATCCTTGTGAATAATAGCAAATTGTTTACACAATCTGGGAAAAATCCCAAAATCTCCTAAACTAAGAAAATAAAAAGCAAGTAAAATCTGTAGATCATCCCCTAACTGCCCATGATATCTATTGCAAATTAGAATTTTCCTGCAATAGAACACAAAAACCAAGTTAGAAGGATGTTTTATTAAAAAAAAAAAAACAATAAAAAATTGACTTTACAGACTTAGCTACAGAATCATCTGATTTTGTAGCTAGTCAAAATAGTAAACAGGATCAGATAATAATCAAATAAAATCAAATTGAATTATCTTTTAATAATGATTCAACCAAATTTATCATTTAAATCAAACCATATCAAAATAAATGTAATCAAACAGGGTAAAAATAAATGCTCTATTTCTAGCCACCATAAAACATGGTCAAACTTTTGACAGTTTGTATCAAACAAATTAATCCTTGATTCGAGTCATATAAGATACGATGTAATCATAATCATCAACCACAATCGAACAAAACAGTAATCAAATACAATCAGAATCGAAATCTTAATTATAATTTGTTACAGTTGTAGCAATACATAGTCGTTTCAACCAACAACAAAGATAGGCRAKCTGTRGATTATGCATAAGATTCTGTTGTAATCAAAATTGAGAAAGGTTGTCACRATATACTCAAAACGAAATATGYGTGGCAGCATTGACCAAAATTATCATCGATTTCAATATCAGAGTATGACACAGTAAAAAACAAACAACATTGCTAACTGTGAACTGGACAGCAATCAAATGAGATCAGGTCTAAGACAATTATGGACGAATCATCATTCTGGGTATGTCGTTTTGATTTCACACATTCATTTGTGACCAATTACACAGTCATCTCATAACAGAACAGGGTCGATTTGCTTCCCGGATTGACTGGCTAATAATCGGGTTATAGTTACGAATTGCATCGATCTTCAATGTAAAACAAAACGCCTTATTTAAACAAAATCAACATCATATCTGTGTTGGTCAAAACCATACGAAGGTTAAATTATAACAGAGAAACCATCGTTTATGTGCATGATAACCAATTCGAGTCAAGAGATAGATCATGTTCCAAAATCTAAAATACAAAACGACTTTCTAAAAATAGAAGCAACAGAGCATTATATCATAACTAATTTTAAACAATCAAATCCAGAATATGATCATTTAGAATCAAAATCCAAATCCAACTC